>JAMKQA010011564.1:0-12555 GCA_024699735.1 Posidonia australis
TCTCTTTTTATTCCTATTAATATAATACTATTGTGTTGGGGATTCTAAGTGGGAATTTTGTTATTATTATGCTTTTTACTATGAATTGTATTGGGATTTCATGTGGGAATCCTGTTACCATATTGTTTATTATTGTGTGTGAGTTTGGGATTCTAAGTGGAAATCCTGTTATCATTATGCTTATTGTGATGTTTATACATGGGACTCCATGTGCGGATCCTATACTGCAATGGGTGATTGTTGTTGGGTTCGTGTGAGGACCCAATTCTTGTCATTTGGGGTTTGGTTTCTCATATTTTCTCAAGTTTTGTTCTCGTTTCACAGTCTTTTACAGGTTTTTACCCTTAGGGATGAAGTTGTTGGCCTGTGGCACATCATGGGCATGCATTCTACTATCTGTATTGGGCACGTGTGTCAAGGACATGTTTTTTCCACGCGGCCACTATGGTAGTGGCTGTAGTGGGGTTTTTTCTTGGTGGTTTTGAGTAGTTTTCGTGTGGTATTTTGAAAAATGATTTGTGTGGTTTTTGACATAAAGTATTGTGTGGAATTTTGTGATTTTTTTCGTGGCCTTTCATGCAACGTTTGGCACAATATTTTGTGATGTCTTTGAAGTGGTTTTCAAAAATAGTTTTTCAAAAGAGATTTCGAAAAGGAATGCATAAGTTTTGCAAGGGTTTTTGAAAGTGTTTTCCAATGTTTTCTGTTTGTAGAGACTAAGAGGTTGTGGGATTATACTAGTAGATCTAGGACATATGATACTTTTGGAGAAGTTGAGTACATGACCTTGATTGAGGTCGAGGTGTCGTTTGGACTTAGAGGAATCATGGCAACAGACCTAAAGAATATGATATCTTTATGTAGTTGGGCATGATTCTCTGGTTGTTCTAGGTATTGAGACTTGAGTTTGCAGGTTGAGGTGCCGTCTAGACTTGGCAGTCTCGTGATAGTGGACCCAAGGGGTATGACACCTTTGTGTAGTTGAGTATGATACTCTAGTTGCTCCAAGTACCGAGACTTGAAGTGTTGGCTGAACTTGGAGGTGAAACAGACTCTAGTTGTTTCTGGCACTGAGGCTAGGACTGAAAGGTCGAGGTTGAGGTCTGTGCCACCAAGACAGTGAGCATGAGCTCTAGGAAGGACGTTGAGAGAGCGAACCTTGTGGTGTTTGGCCAATAAAAGTAGTGGACGTACTTTGTTTCTGGTGACATCCAGAAAGAAAGGACAATTTGCCTATGGAGGGTGAGTGACTTTCCAAAGGAGAGTTAGCTTTGTGGAGGAGTCTAGCCTTAGAGAGGTCAACTTGCCCGAGGAAGATGAGTGACTTTCCTGAGGAGGATTAGCTTTGTAGAGGATTTCGAGACAGAAAGGCTCTTCACAAGCTAATTTGTCTGTGGTAGTGCAGACAACGTTAGTCATGCCTTGATGGACCATTTAAGGCTAGTGTTGCTTGCTTGACATCTGGCAACATGTCACATTGTGTTGGTTTATTATGGTTGTGGTGATTTGAGCACTGAATTAGGTAATCAGGCTTTGGTCTACAGAAAAACTGTGGTTTCTAAACAGTAGCTTTGTAAATGTTTTGTGGTTGTTGTGATATTCTAGGTGCAAGAGGGGGCATTTAGATATCATTGGCTGTCTGATCCATATAGAGAGAGTGTGTGGATTAAGACTGTATGGTTTTGAGTACTCAAGATAGTTAAATACTCTATGTTATTTTGAGTCTTCAATAATTTTGGTGTTTGAGTTGTGGATGCATGCTTCTATGGGAAGATGGATCATGTTTTCTGTACTACAGTAATTATGACTTTACTATTGGAGAAGTACAATGGACTTGGTTTGGACTTGACTTAACGATGAGTGGCTATTTCAAGTGCACATAAGAAATTTGAAAATATGCATATGATTTTAGTTGAAAAGGAGATGAAGGCTTTGAAAAGCATATATTAAAAGGATTTCCATGCTTGTCTGCAATGGGATTTTGCAGGTCTTGGTGAATTGCAGGTTTTTGGACTTGAATTTGCCGAGTGAGGGCAGCATGTAGTTTGGGAAGCTGAGTGTCAGCAGCTCCAATCCTAGTTTACTATTTTATTTGTAGTAGGTAGGCATGTATTGAGTGACTATTAAATGTTATTGACGTGTGTTTTAATAATTTTCTTGTAGGTATAGATATGGAGTAGTAGTCGGATTTAGTACATATAGTTGAAGTTATGTAGTCGCACATCACAAGTTTTGGATAGAATTAGAAAGTTGTTTAGTTTACTTAATTATTTATTTTGGTTATTTTAAATTCCTTGCTTCCTTTGTCGAGCTATTTACTTAGCAATAGCTCTAGGGGCATTAGAATGTTAGGTTGTGACACCAAGGGTGTTATACGACCATTGCTGGAGTTGGCCAGAGGTCATTGATAGCGAGTTCGTTGAAAGTGACATCGGATTTGAGTTTTAATGTTAATGATAATAATTGTAAATAATATCAACTAGTTAATTTATAATATTCAACTCATGTGGACGATAATATGGTCCATACATGAGAATTAAAATTTAACATCTTGATTAGAAGTTTACGTCTATAAACTTCCCAAAACTTGAAGTTTTCAAAATTTTGTGTTATCTTCAGAAGTCAATATTTAGATCGAAAATGACTTTTTAAAATGTATTTGTTTCAACTTCAAAGAGAAAGACGACTTTTCATTAGAAATTCAAGCTTAAAAGTCAAACCAAACATCTTCTTAATCCAACGTAATACTTAACTACTTCCCTTTCGATTGGTTTCTTGATTAATCTAGTCATCGATAAGTATAGGATAATTTGAATATAACTTACCAACTCAAGTCCAAATGCTTGAACATTTGTACTTCATGTATATCCGTAATCGATATTCAAATTATCTTATACAAGTCTAAAAGGGTTCTGAGGTCCCTCAATCTTGTCTCAAGGTATCACGCTTCCTACCATCTCTACTATTAAACAAAAAAACCACTCATTGAGAGACTAATTGTATGATTGATGTTCATTTTGCCTTTATTAACTATATAGTCGATCCACTTCCGCGCTTCTAGAGGATCACAGGGCCTACACGTCCATATCACTACTTTAGTTGACGTGCGTCATTCTCGTATGGGCTCCGACTGAGATGGAAACCGGACATAAACAAAGCTGCATGTAGAACTTAAAAATTTCCAGTGATATCTTATTAGAGAACACCTTTCACTCGAAGGTGTATCTGAACTAACATATTCTACAGGGCAACGTGACGGTGAGAGCATTAGATATTTCTTCTCTTAGCTCCAGCAGACTCACCAAACAATTCCTTGCAGCCGTCTTATCAACATCAATAGAGCCGTCAGAATAGATAAGAAATGAAACCATTAACATAAACAAAGAAGACTAAAAAAAAAACACAGCATGGTACCGTAGAATACTCTGCGATTGATGGCCTACCGTCCACCCACGCATTTATTATGAGCGATGCTGATGTAACCTCGGTAATGGTGTCGACTAATAAAACAGAGCAATTCCTGCCGTGGGTTTAACGGTCAAAGAAAGAATCACACTCTACCTCCTCCTTGACCCTCTCCCATCCTTGTCGGACCAAACGGCACCTTGAAACGAAAGATACCTTGTATTCCTGCATCCACACCTTCCCATTCAACTTCCACCAAACTGTTCTTTCGGTTTATCCTCTTCTTTTGACCTGCTGCCTCCCAAGACAGTTATGTTCCCCCCATCGAAGATTTAATTTAGTTGTTGGGTGATTCAATTTCAAGAAACATTTCCAAATTTATCTAGGTGTAGTAAGTAAACTTATTTTTGGTATTGCTGGAGTGACGTTGGCTCAGTCGGAAGCACAAGAATCATATGGTTCGAATGGTTACATTGAGTTAAAACTCTTATGTATTACTGCTGGGACAAATGGAACGAGAAAAAAATCAGGAGAAATTATATGGTTTTGTCAATCAGAAAACACGAATAGTCTTGATTGGCGAAGTATTACTGCTGCTGTTAAAGCTGTAATTTTGAAAAGATAATTGATATGGGTGGGTGGCCAGAGCATCCGTCCAATATGGAGTTGGTCAAATCCTTCCTGGAAGGCTTTTTGGTTCGCTTGGGTTCATGAGCCTACCATGTGACTTCATGTAAACAGGTGGGAAAAAGGGAATCTAGGAAATTATAAAATATACAGTCCACCAACGCAACTACTCAAGTCAGATTCTCCCGTTAAGCCATTCTAGAAATGCATGGCGAAAAGACCCGAAAGATCACATCCAAAGACTCTCCTACACGTATGCATGCACCTACAAATAGGAGCGGCAATGGGTCGAGTCTAGACCCAGACCATGGGTCGAGTCTAGACCCAGACCCGTGAGTCTGGACCCACTGGGGCTAGGTCTGAGTCTTGAAAATAAGACCCGTAGATCCGTTAGATCCACTCACTTATTGGGTCGGGTCTCGGTCTAAAAAAATCCAGACCCGTGGACCTGCTAATTTATGATATATATATATATATATATATAATATGTTACTGACTTACTTCCCCTCATCTCCTGTGCTGTGCCTGTGCGACTGTGCCCTAAACCTAATCCTTCCGCATTCCGCAACCCCTATCCCTCCACCTCTCGCCGTCTGCGGCTATGGAGACAGAGTCGATCTCGCCATCTGCGGCAAAGAAAGAGCTTCTGATCTTCCCAGAGGCAATACAACGGCGTCGACAAGCAGTTTATCCTCTGCAGCTTGTACGAGAACGAAAACTTCAGGACCCAAGACTCGTTGTTCCTGTACTCCATCATAGTCCACACCTGGATCTTCTCCTCGGAGTTGAACTCCTCGACGAGAGCCAAGCACCCCTGCAGCTCCGCCACCACCAACGGTGGCGAGGTCTCCCTCCGAGACCCCTTCCTCCATCTCGATTCCACCTTCTGCATCGGCACCTTGCGGAACCTCTCGTCGTGCAGACCGAACGACACCACGATGTTGGTCCTCCCGAGCCCATCGTCCACATGCGCCAGCCAATGGATCCTACCATTGACAAGCGGTCGCCATCGTCCAGGCCTAGGGCACGGCACTTTGCCGACGATTCTCCACGGCTGAGGCTCTCCTTCCTCCGGGACGGCGCAAAGCGCAACTATGTACTTGGTGTACATGTCCATGGAGTACCGAATGTGAGCCAAGACTTTATATTCGTTCCCTTGCCTATCGAATCCGAATCCGATGACAGACCAAATCCTTGGTGGGAGTCCTACTAGTTGATGGACCGCGTGATGAGGGATCGATGACAGCTTTAGGTACTCCTGGGTCACTGGATTACAGAGATAGACGGAGTTTTGGGTCACCGGATGACAGCTTTCATGAATATTCATTCTTCTTGGTTTGTGCCGCGTGCTCAAGATTGGAACATGCAATTTACTATTTATACTTACATTGACTAAAAACATGCTTGTTTGACAGAATGGTCTTGCAACGAAGGTTGAGAAGTCAAGGAAGCAGATGAAGGAAAGGAAAAACAGAGCCAAGATGTAATTGTGTCTTTTGAGCTTCTTTCTCAACTAGGTATGGTTGAGAACATGCAATTCTTATGATTCGAAAAAAAAAAATGTATTGAACTTCTTGTTATTGGAAGTTTGGAACTCTTTGATTGTGTCTTTTTTTAACAAACTGGTTGTCTAGTTTCCTTTATGGGTGTATCGGTAGTTATTTTTTGTGAAGAATGGTTGTGTTTTTTGGATCACATGTTTAGATGTGTTTTCTGGATGTTACATGATTCAAGTTCTAAAATATATCAAATTATCATGTATCTTTTGTATCACATCTTTTAATTTATGAAATCATCTTTTTTTAGCATTGCTATTGTTTAATATGTTTAACGTGTTATTGTTTAATCTTGCTATTCTTTATTTACAATGTTTTTGGTTTAAATGAAAAGTTAATTTTTTCAAAAAAAAATGGAAAAAGATTGTTGGACCCGTTAGACCTGGACCCAAACCTAGACCCATTATCTTCATGAGTCTGGGTCTGGATCTAGATCTTGATTTTCAGACTCAGACCCAGACCCAGACCCAGACCCAGACCCATGAAATATGATGGATCTGGATCTAGATATAGGTAGACCCGATTCAGACCCGATTCATTGCCACCCCTACCTACAAACCACATTACTTCCTTCCGCTTGTGAAGTAGTCTCCACTCTCCACTCGTCTTCTTCTCTCCACAACTTATCTCTTCCGCACGCAACACAAGACCAAGTCGTCGATATCTACAAGAAGGCCATGTTAGCCGACACAAACATCGCTGCTCCATCTTCCTCGAATGACGTGGACGCATTTAAATGCCAGGCATGAGGGACCGATGGCGATTGGTGACACTGAAACATGACTGTCAATCCCTTCTTGCAAAGTCAGATTTGTCTTGTGCCAATTTCAATCACAAATTTTAGTACGTTAAAATAAAAAAATATTTATATAAATCAAATTTTACATGAATTCATATATCACATCCTACATTGACTTCCACGTCATATACTGATATGACAACTATCTTATATTATTTTTAATATCAATCTCTTAATATTTGATATTATTGTAGTATTATTTCATGTTATTCTTTTAACATTTAAGTTTTATTTATTTTCATTTTTACATGATTTGTTTTCATTATCGTATTATTCATCTTTATTCTCATATCCTTCGGTTTGTGTTATTTGACGTTATTTTCATATTATCTTATATTATTTCAGATTTCAAAAAAAAAATAAAAAATTATCTTATATTATTTTCGTATCTGTTCTAGTATCCTTGATGTTATTCTCCGTAACACGTCAGTAGGTGATATATAAATCCAAGTCAGATATTACATTAGAGGCGTATCAACTAATATAAATTTGATGTATGCAAGCCGAAATCCTTCGAAATAATACGATTGATCGGAAGCTCGAATCGTACGAACATGACACCACCAACCCGAGAGAGGAGTTGGTCAAATAAAAGAAAAGCAAATATGCAGTCGTCTTCCCCGTTGTTCCACGGCCACCCGCCTCCAGTTATGGGAATTGTTCGGTGAACGAAGGCGACGTCTCCACCCAAACCCACATAACCCCTACCCCTCGCCTCATCCTCTTCCCTTTCTTCCTCCTCCTTCTCCAACGAAAAATGGACGGCGAAGATCACCCCGCCCTTTCCCCGAAGAAGCCCTTCCTCCTCCAGCGCTCGGCCTCCTTCTCCGCCTCCACCCACCGCACCGCCGTGCCCCCTCCCCCACCCCTCTCCATCTCCCGCCCCTCCCTCCACTGGCCTCCCCCCTCCTCCGCCCACCCCGACTCCGCCTGCCGCCGCGGCCAGCTCGCCTTCTTCGACCGCGAGTGCTCCCGCGTCGAGGACCACCTCTACCTCGGAAGCGACATCGTCGCCCGAGACCGCGACTCCCTCGGCCGCCATGGTATCACGCATGTCCTCAGCTGCGTTGGGTCCCCCGAGCTCTTCCGGCCCGATGTCAAGTACAAGACCCTGTGGCTCGCCGACACCCCCGGGCAGGACATCACGGCCGTGCTCTACGACGTGTTCGATTACTTCGAGGAGGTCAGGGCGGTGGCGGGGAGGAAGGTGCTCGTGCACTGCTCGAGGGGGGTGTCGAGGTCGGCGGCGCTGGTGGTGGCTTACCTGATGTGGAGGCACGCGTTGCCGTTTGATGCCGCTCTTCGGAAGGTGAGGGCGGCGAGGCCAGTGACGGATCCCAATCTAGGGTTTGCCTCGCAGCTCCTTTCGTTCCAGAATAGGATTTTGTGCCGTGTCGATACGCCGTCGTATCGGTGTCGGCTTTATAGGATGGCTCCTCATTCGCCTTATGATCCTTTGCATCTTGTGCCAAAACCTCTCGATCACCATCCTTCGCCTGCAGATCTTGATTCCAGGGGGGCATTCGTTCTGCAAGCGTGTTCTGCTGTTTATGTTTGGATTGGGAGCAATTGTGAAGAAATCATGGCTTGTAGCGCGAGGACCGCTGCTTCCCAGCTTGTCCGGTATGAGCACGCCGTTGAACCTGTTGCGGATGTCGATGAGGGTTCCGAACCAGCTGATTTCTGGGATTTGTTTGAGGATTGCTCCGAACGATTGTGGAGTGCAGGGACTAGGAGGGTGGAAGCATATGATCTGGATTTCGATATATTCCTTAGGGCAATGAAAGGTGGGGTTGTACCACCATTTATGCCACCGGTGGTGCCTGGTTCACCAGCACGGTTGCCAAGTAAGGGGGGTGGTTGGCTCAGGTTTAAGCAGAAGTTACTCACAGGCGGGGATAAGGACTCAGTGCCGTTGTTGGAGGATAGGGAGCTGGAACCATTTGGCTCGCCGCAGAGTTCGTTGTCACGGGACTTGAGCACTCCAACATCCTCAGATTTTTCTACCTTGTCGCCTGCGTCGAGTTCGTCGGATTGGTGCAATTCACCGTCATCTGGTTCGGAATTGTTTTACGAGGGGGAGCTGTTTCTTTCATCGTCCGGAGTAGGGAAGAGTCCTCCTTCTCCTTCAGGCGCCACTTCTCTTGCCAGGGGCAGGGTAGCAGGTGCTTCATCTCCTTCATTTTCTCGCCAAGAGGAAGTAGGTGAACATGACATGGCAAAAGATTGGCCCTTCTCTCCTATGCGCTTGGCAGAAGAAGATGGCGGTCGAATGATGGAAATTGAGCAGCCTGCTTTGTCGGATGCTGATGTGATGCTTGCTGATGAAGAAGATGGTGCAACTCGACTTGCCGAACCAGCTCTTTACCAATGGCCGAACATTGTCAAATTGGAAAACCTACATCCTGGAGTGCTGGACTCGAAGTCGGTGTTCCTTTTGTTAGCTCCAGAGTCTAGTTTAAAGAAACGTGAGCACAAAATTTTGTACGTGTGGGTGGGCGGGCAATCCAAGATTCATGCCAATAGTGGAACAAATGATGAAGCTGATGCACATGACTCTTTAGAGAAGATTGGTCATGACTTTCTCGATCAGATGGGTTTCACTATGGACATCACTGTGCAGGTGTGTCTCAAATATCTATGATATATGTTTTTATTGCTTTCTTATTTTGTTTGAATGTTGTGCCCTAACATAAATTTTCTAGAGTCTACTTCTACATTTGGGATTTAGCCTCGAATAAGAAAAGTAAGAATAAGTGGAAAGTAATATTAGTATTTTGATAGTGTTGTTATTCAGTTTGAAAGTGATTTTCTTTTAAAGATGAATAAATGTGTGTAGGAAAGGATGAAAAATAAAATAACTACCATAATAAGTGTTGGAATAAGCGGAGAACATGTAGATTAATAATAATCAACTTGATTATTAAGATATATATATATATATATATATATATAGATATATGTAAAATTTAAAATTTATATACATCATATTATATATATATTAATTTTTAAACAAAAAATAAACATATCATATGCATACATGTACTAGAGTAACTTAGCGGAATAACTTTATTTCACTTTTTTCGTAGAATAGTTATTTTGAAATAAGTATATTAGAATAAGAATTATTATTCCGCTTTTATTATACTTTTTGACTTGCTAAATGGAATTATAATTTCAATTCTGGCGTTATTCCTAGCTTTATTCAGGTTCCAAACAGAAGCGTAGGGTTATAATTGAGCTGGACTTGAGCGGGCTGAATTCATCTTCGCTTGGTTAGGGGTGGTCTGGGCTTGGATTTGAGCTTGTGGGGCTTGAACTGAATCAAGCCAAGCCTAAATTGAAATCAAACATGGTGGTTAGTAATCAATAGGTGGTGTTTTGGCTTGCATTGAGGGTCATTGGTTAGTTTGAGATGTCATCATGAAGATGGCTATGGTCTGATGCCAAAAGGATGGTGGGGGCTTTGTATTTCATGCCAAAGAGTTTCAAGGACCTCAAAAAGGACATGCTTCTGTGGAGATCACTCAAAACAGTCAAGAAGGTGTTGCTCACAAAGTGGTTATGGAGGTAAAATGGAGGAGACCCTTTGGGTCAAAATCATGGATAGTAAGAACTATTACTATTTGGGAGGAACACCATTTATGCTTCTCTCCTTATACTTTGTCTGGTTGGATATTTGAATGGGGTCCTGACAAATAGGAATTTTTAAGCTTGGAATAAATGAAAGCTGAAAGAGTTACTTCTAATATTTTCTGGATGGATGGCTTAGTGGGTGGGGTTCTTGGTTGTAGATTTCCTAAGTCGTCTTGTACTTTTTTTGGCTGGATAGCTAGCTGAAGTTTTTCCACGTTGTAGATTTTGTTGTTTATCATGTTAACCAGATATAGAGGGAGTGACTATTGCAGAGGTAATTAGCGGAGAGGGAGACGGGTGTGAGATTTACAACCGAGGAAGAATTTAAAGATAGGAGTTTGAGGAACCTGTATGGTGCCTAATACTTCTTTGTTGTTGATGTGGGATGGGAGGCTATATTTGGGAAAACTTTCAAAAGATTGTTACATATCGATTGAGAATCTGGTAGCTTGTGTTATCTGTTAGGATATTTTAGAATATGGAAAGTCCAGTTGGGAGTTGGGACAAAACTATTTAAGAAGTTGCCATGGAAAAGAATTCTCATGAAAAGCTATAGAAGAAGTGTGTGGGCAGAGGCCTTTTATATTTTTTGTGTTTTAGGCTAAGGCACCGTTTGGGAAAGAGTTTAGATGCTCATAGAATCTGATTGTGTGCATAATCCATCCTAAAACAGTCACGACATGATTGATTCTTTATGGAATCCAAGGAATATGGCGTGGTGGATTGTAGTTGTTTTAGATTTTACAAGTATTGAACTTTGGGTTGATAGTTGGAGAATTTAAACGATTTTGCACTTAAAATGCTATATTGCCCTTCACTTTTGTTGACAATTACGTTAAAAACCAATGTAAATATTTTCTCATGTGACAAGGGTAAATTAGACATTTCGCATACCAAAATCCATTGTTCAATATGGATTGCCAAACTAGATATCACAACACACAACAAAAGTTTCCAAAATCTTGCATCTGCACCTCCTTGGGAATAGCATCCACAATCAAGATTCTGAGGTTTTTATCCCTCCCAAAATCTTTCCCAAATGGAGCCTAAGTAGATTATTTCTCTCTCTTTAGCTGTATATTACAGTTGGCTGTTGCTTAAATGGTTTCTGTTTATCATGAAATGGTAGAATCCAAATCCTCTTGTCAATAGAAAACAAAAAGAAAAAAAGGTTAAAGGAGTAACCATATACCAAGGAGCTTTATTGTTGTGAAACTATGCTTGCAGGTGTATATTATTTATTCTTTTGAAAGTAATGTTAGAAAATTGAGTGAAGTTCTTGACAATGAGTAGAAGTAAACAATCCTTAATTGTGGTACTCTATATTATTATATCTTTATTCCAAGGTTGCGTTTGGTTTAACTTTTGACCAGCTTTTTGGGTGTAGATTCTGGTAGAAGCTCAAAACACCTAGAAAAGCTAATCCATATAGGGCAATAGAACACAACTTATGGTAGAAGCTAGCTCTAGCTACTACCACATGAAGTTTATGCATTAAACACAGGTTTTGTAGAAGCTGGTGTTTGGCTACTTCTACTAGAAACTATCGATTTTATTCTTTTTACCCAAACAATACTTATAAGATTAAGTATTTTATGGCTTGACGAAGGATAAATGGGTCTATTAACATTAATGTTGAAGTCTATAACTTACATGTTCCCATTTTTGTCAAACAAGATTCTACACAATATAGTAAAAGTCAGGTTCTAGAAATGACTTTAAAAGCTAGCATCTATGAAAATTGTAAAAGATCACTTCTGGTAGAACTACAACCAAATGGATCCCAAGTGTTATTACATTTCCATTGGGCGCTTATTGGTGAAAGAGAGGAGAATTCTACTGAGGGTGTGTTTGGATGAGATATTTTTGCCTAAGAATATTCAAAATCAAGATTATGGACACAGAATTTGAGAGAGTTTACTATCTTGATTTTTCTTGTACCTTAGACCATCTAATGAAATCTTGTTTGGTTGGTTAGTGCAAAATCTAGGTTTTGGATTCTTTTATTTTGATACAAGACTTTTAATAGTGCAAAATCTAGGTTTTGGATTCTTTTATTTTGATACAAGACTTTTAATAGTGCAAAATCTAGGTTTTGGATTCTTTTATTTTGATACAAGACTTTTAATAGTGCAAAATCTAGGTTTTGGATTCTTTTATTTTGATACAAGACTTTTAATAGTGCAAAATCTAGGTTTTGGATTCTTTTATTTTGATACAAGACTTTTAATAGTGCAAAATCTAGGTTTTGGATTCTTTTATTTTGATACAAGACTTTTAATAGTGCAAAATCTAGGTTTTGGATTCTTTTATTTTGATACAAGACTTTTAATAGTGCAAAATCTAGGTTTTGGATTCTTTTATTTTGATACAAGACTTTTAATAGTGCAAAATCTAGGTTTTGGATTCTTTTATTTTGATACAAGACTTTTAATAGTGCAAAATCTAGGTTTTGGATTCTTTTATTTTGATACAAGACTTTTAATAGTGCAAAATCTAGGTTTTGGATTCTTTTATTTTGATACAAGACTT
>JAMKQA010011577.1:0-13613 GCA_024699735.1 Posidonia australis
TATAAAGTATAATGCTATTATGAATTATTAACATGATTATCGTGAAATGATATAAGTTTAGATTTTAACAATAAAATAAATTCACCCGTTAACCCTACCCAATACCCATCACCCGTTAACCCAATATCCATCACCCGTTAACCCTATCTTTCACTCATAAAATGATATAAATTTAGATTTTAACAATATAAAAAAGTCACCCGTTTCACCCGTAAACCCTACCCATCACCCGTTATTCTAATGGGTAGTGGGTAGGGTAGCAGCTAGAGTTTTGTAAGATGGGTATTAACCCGACCCGTTACCCGCTAAGAAAGGACAGGTTAGGGTTAGGGTAGACCTCTAACCCGACCCATTTACAGCCCTAATGATAAATCCATGCACCGATAACCGCGTCTTGATGACATGGTTGGCCGTGAAAGAAATTAAAGTGGGCGGAGCAGTCGACGGGTTGAACTAGTTGTATGCTTGTTTGTGGTGACAAATGGAGTGAAGGCTCTGGTAAAGGGTTGGTAAATAGTTTGACCAAAGGAAGAAGTTTTGTATGGAAAGCATATATACTTCGTCAAAAGTCACGTGTCTGCATTGTGTATACAAGTCTCGACGATAAATCCATGCACCGATAACCACGTCTTGATGACATGGTTGGCCGTGAAAGATGGACGTAGAGGTGGAAATCGGAGCGATCCGGCTCGACTTTGTCTACAAAACAAGAGGCTCGATCGGACTTGGACTGGGCCGAGTCGGCCCTCAGGCTGGTCCAGGTCGGGCCTCCTTTGGGAGATCATGGGCCTAGCACGTCCCATGGCCCGTCGATGGGTCAGGCTGTCGGGCCAACGGGCTGGGCCAGGTCAGGTCGGTCCATTGGATTCAAATTTTATTTTTAAAATTATTTTTTATTATTAAAAAAAATATTTTAAATACATCATTTTTTTTACATAAAAAAAATACAAAAGATATTTACATCATTTTTGTTTACATTTTTTTAAATCAATGTTCTTTTTTCTTTTCTATTCTATTTTTATCCCACAATGTAGGACCCACATATCCAATCTATAAAATTTCAATATTATATGTGAGGTCAAACATGTTTGTTGGGCCTTTCAGAACTTTCAGGCTCCTCAGACAGGCCTGAATAGGGTGGGACTGGTTTTGTTGATTCAGATGGTGAGTCCTTCTAAATCCTAACAGCATGGTTGTTCACCTGTTTTCCAGATCTTAATGAAATAATGACATTAACTTGGTTGACTTGGTCATCTTAACGAACATGAACCTGCTCTTGATTTTGAGTTTGAGTTTGAGTTTGACCTCTAGGATTTGGTACTGGTTGACTAGGGAAGGTTCCTTCCTCTCTTCCTCCTACCAATGTGGCTAGCTGACTCAATTGCATCTCAATTCGAGTTATGGCTTGTGTATTAGCAGCTATGTTGGTGTTTGTTTGAGAGTTGGCATTGAGAAGGGCCTCCACACCTTTCTTTAGAGTACTCAATCTTCTTTCATTCTCATTAAATCTTGGAGGTGGGTGGGGTTGAGATTTAGCATTAAAGTGTTGTTGGACAGGTTGATTAGGCCTGAATTGATGTGAGTGTTGCGGTTGGCCTTGGGAGAAAGCAAAATTATTATTTCATTGATGTGGTTGTTGGTTCCAAGAGAAATTAGGATGATTCCTCCATCCTGGATTATAAGTTGGGGCATAGGGGTCATTTCGAGGCCTGACAAAGGCTACATTCAGTTGTTTAGGTCCAAAATTGGGTTGACCACCCATAGAAGGACACTCTTCCATCACATGACCCACCATGTGACAACCTTTACACTAAGGAACTTGGTAAGATACTTGGTTCACATGGGCTTTCTCCTTCATTTCTAGAGCCTCTAACCTACGAGTTAATGTGTTGAATTTGGCTTCAGTGGCTATAGAAGACTCTATGGAGTGAATACCGCCTTTTGAGGGTATGGGTTTATCGACCATTTGATCATTAATGTTCTTCCACTACATAGTTTTCTCAGCCAATTCTCCTAAGAATTCCCATGCTTCATTTTCATTCTTCTTCATGAATGCTCCTTGACACATAGACTCAAGCATGGTCCTAGTCGAAATGTCTAAACCCTCATAAATAATTTGGCATAGTCTCCACTTTTCTATTCTATGATGTGGACATTGGGCTAAGAGATCCTTAAATTTATCAAGATACTTCCAAAAAGACTCACTAACCTTTTGTTTAGATGAATTAATTTCATTTCTCTATTTGATGGTCTTATGAATATGATAGTATTTCTTAAGGAATATCGTGCAAAATTGGGCTCAAGTGGTGATTGAATTAGTGGGTAGACTATATAACCACTTTTTAGCATTGTTTTTTAATGCAAAAGGAATGAACCTTAACCGAACTGCATCATCAGACAACTGCTGCAACTTCATCATGCTACACACCTCCTCAAACTCATTGATGAACCAGTAGGCATCTTCAGATTCTAGACCCGTGAACCTAGGCTACTGGCTAATATAATTGGATTTGAGTTCAAAGTTATTACCATTGGTCTGTGGGAGTCTAATGCAAGATGGTTGTGCAATTCTTACTGGGTAACAACTGACTTCTAAAGCTAGAGGTGGATTGTGGATTTCATCAGCCATTTTAAAATCTTCAGGTTTAACACAGGTCAGATGATGTGTTGAATCACGAATCCACACACGCATGTACAAGTGAAACTCTTTTTTTTTTTTTGAAAAATGAAAATAGAAAAGATGAAAAGATGAGAAGATAAGAGACACAATCAGATGAGAAGAGGACAGATAGAAGAGAAAGATCCCTAATCTATTCACACAAGCCACACAATTCCTAAGTCTATGGTTGACTTAGATCTAGACAGCTCCTAACTGTTAAGTTAACCTTTGAGATTCTCAAACCAAAATTCTTTGCCTTAATTGGCCAGATCAATGGAGGAAAGTGGGAGGCTCCCCGTGCTTGAGCAACGGTTCTAATTAAATAACCACTTTCCTTTTAAGGCTTAACCTTGTGAACCACTTTTGTAGACACCAAGTTGGAAAAGAACTTTAAATTTGATTCACCCTCCATCTCCTTGTCCTATTGAGCTTAAATCTTAGGGGCCAATGTCTATTTGATTTTAATTGAGACTTAGGTCAATACTTGATGCTTTTTTTTTTTTGTTTGTGGGCTAAAGAAGGGTGATGAAATCCCCACTTTATCTTGTGCTACAGGTGTTGTCCTTAGGTATTTTGAAATGATATGCAACAAACAATTATACTCAAACAAGTTGTTCTTCCCACTAACTATATGCTCTAAAATGCAAGGAATTGAGTAGGAGAACACGTACCTTTTCCTCCAGCCATCTCCTAAAATAAATTGACAAGATTCAAAAATAATGCACACTATATGATATATGCCCTAAAGAACAGATTTTTATCTTGTCATGAAAGATTTTTATTGGGTTCAAGTTTATACTCGACTTTTAAATTAGTGATCGAGAAAAAACAAAAATCGAAGCAAAATATAAACCCTAGATCAAAATTCTAGAAAAATCCAAAAAATATTTGAATTTAAAATATAATAGAAATCTCTAACCTAGGAATTTTTTTTTGCCCTTTTCTCTTCTAGATCTCCAAAAATGTCTCTGAAAAGAAAAAAATAAAACGAAGTAGATGTTTTTTTTATCAAACAAAAAGAAAGGAATAACTAACAATAAATCGATGTTTAAACACTAGTTCCCCGGCAATGGCACTAAAAACTTGATAAATCTTATTTAATTACCGCAAGTGCACGACGTATTATGTAGTACGTGGTAAAAACGAGTCGATCCCACTGAGAAAAGTGTGTTCGAATCAAAGATTTATTATCAGTTATTGAAAACAAGGAGTTGAAAAAGTTGATATGAAAAGGAAAATCTAACACTAGACTATTAGAATGCTATCCAATGAATTAAAATTAGGGTATCGAGTCCATTTAAATAGAATTGAGAATACATGATCATGTTTATTCCCTCTTCCTTTTATTGATCTAAATAACATGATTTATTGATTCTTATCTTAACAAGTATAATCTATATGCAATGCACCATAGACTATCAAGTCAAGAAATAAGAATATACAAATCAAATTAAATCAGATGATACATGATGGAATTGAGATTATATACACAACTCCCAATTAAATCTTCCTTAAGCATAGACTAAAAATATGAAATCAATGTTAATCTATTAAGGTTTTTCGATTCATTGAATGGTATATGTAATATATATCCAACCTACATATTCAATGCATGAAACACAAGAAGAAAGAGAGAAAAAACATGATCACACATCTCAATCTAAATAAACTCCATCTCTGCCCTAAATCAAGAAGATTAGCCAAGCATGATAACATAAAACATTAAAATAAAAAAAGGGGAAGAAGGAGAAAGAGAAGACATAATTAAATAAAAATTTTTTTTATTGAAGGGAACCTGAGATTACACTGATGATCTTTAGGATCTCTCAAAATACAAGGAAAGAAAGAGAGTCTAAAACCTTACTTGGGGCTTCATAGATCTACATAAGGGGTCCTTTTATAGGCTTACAATGACTTGCTTATGTCAAAGGCAAATCTGAATACAAAATTTAATTTTGAATACAAGATATTTACAAGTAAGAATCTTATCCAAAGAAGATCAAGTCAAAAATATCTAGTGCAGGCGTTGGGAGGTGTCGGATTTGCATCTGGGTACTTGGGAGGCATCCATGTCATCTAGGATCTTCTTTGACTTTTTCCACAGTTTGACTGATATTTTATCAGTATTTAGGTATGGAAAATATGTGTTTGACCTCTTCACATAGTTCTAGAATTTTCCAAAAAAATCTCTTCTTTTCTAGTACAATTATTCTTTTCTCCCTTATTTTTCGTAGATTCCTTATAAGTCCTCAAGTTCTGTAAAATTTGCATAAAACACTTCGAGTAATATTATTTATATACAAAATAAACAAATGTAGGAATAAAATATACATGAATTATGAGTTAATCAACTATCTTGGACCCATTCACCAGCAGAATCCTTGATGGCGTGAATGAAACTCCTCTGTCTCTTATTCTTCACAGACGAATGAAAGAAAGTTGTATTTTTATCTCCCTCTTTCAGCCACCTACCTCTCGCTTTTTGACTCCAAAACATCTCCTCACATTTCATAGCCTCATGGAATGCCTCATTTGCTTGAACCAAGTCCTATAAGGCAACATCAAAGTAACTAGAGTCCAGAACCTCTTGAGCAGCTTTAACTCTCTCTTTCGTTGTCCTAACTTTAGCAACAATTGTTGGGAAACGAGGGCCTAACAAACACTAAGGCGAAGCAAACAAAAACTGTAACCAAACAATCACAAGCAGACACAATAAATTTTTTACGTGGAAACCCCCTCGGTGTGAGGAAAGGAAAAACCAGGAGACCCTCTCGGTCCAGGCAACCGGCACTATGCTGTCAAGGGAGTACAATTGTTCTTCTCAAGTTCTCAAACATGAGGTTAGCACAAGCCACAAATAATCTTCAATAGAGATAATAAGAAAGAAGAAATATAACCCAATGGAATAGATGAGAATCTCCCCTGTCACGGAACCACGCGCACCCACGGTGGACGTTCACCTACGAGCACCTCTTCCTCACCGTCGGTGGAACCACGTGCTGGATCACGCGTTCCCTCTTCACCAGCGGTGGCACAACAACAGCAGCACGTTGGACGGACGACCAGCAGCTCCTCTTCACGCAACAGCAACAGCCGTACGTACGGATGACCAGCAACTCCTCTTCACGCAACAGCAGCAGAACGTGAAAGAAAAAATTGCAGCAGCCGGACGCGTGAAGGGGAAAAATTGTAGAGCAGCCGTGTGGGAAAAACGGGAGAAGAAACGGCTGCTCCTCTCTCTCTTCTTATCTCTTTTTCTTCAGCCCGAATTTTTCTCCTTGTCAAGGCACATATATGTATATCTTCCTCCCGATTATTTCTCAATGTAATCCCTGATTTTTCTCACAATTGCAATCCCTGATTTTCCTCATATTGCAATCTTGCCAAACAGAGTACATGGGCCAAAAAAAAACCCATGGAGGTGGAGGATATGGCCCAACAAAAATATCCCCGAGAGAAGATCTACACCAGTTCCTCAGGGCATCCTTCATCCTTCTCAGCTTTGAGAACCACTTGAAGGAATAGTCACCACCATTAGGGGTGGCAACGGGTCGGGTATACCTATATCTAGATTTAGACCTATCTTTTTTTATGGGTCCAGGTCTGGGTGTGGGTTTAGGTTTTAAAATTAGGACCCAGACCCAAACTCATGAAGATAATGGGTCTCGGGTCTAATGGATCCTTTAACCTATTTCTCAATTGATTTAATTATTCAAATGATTCAATGAAAATAGGTGATTTCTTTGAAAATAGGAGATTTCAGCGATTCAAATTATTCAAAAAAAATATCTAAATACACATTCAAGATTCAACACTGATATGTCTCAAATACACATTCAACATTCAAGATTTAAATAAACTTTATCACATGCAATGACATTCAATAGAAATTCAATTATTCAAATGATTCAATGAATGAGAGAATGAGAGATTGAGCTTTGAGAGTAAAATAATATATATTATATATATAGTGTAAATATTATACATTAGTCATTATATTTAACTTATAATATATTATATACAAATTGAGTCCACGGGTCTGGGTATTTTTAGACCCAAACCCTACCCAATAAATAAGCGGGTCTAGCGAGTCTGGGTCCATGGGTCCATAGGTCTCATTTTTAAGACCTAGACCCATACTTTACAGGTCCAGACCCGACTCGTTACCAACCCTAACCATCGTCCTCCACTGGTTTATCCCAAGACTCTTATATGACTGAATGACATGCAAAATCCTAAAGCCCAACATCCAAAAACATGAAGGGCTTACAACCAATCTCATTCATATGGTATATGTTCACAAGCAAAGGAGCATGGTCGGAAGCAATACGAGGAAGATGCTGAACCTTACATATAATCTCACTATTTCTGTCATAAAGCAAACATCTATCCAAACAAGCCAAGATCCGAGCCACTCCCTTTTGGTTGTAACACCAAGTAAACTCCAGTCCCACAAACCCAACATCTTACAACCAACAACCCTGAATGCAATCCCTGAATTCATCCATGACAAGTTGACATGGAAAACGTCCACCCTTCTTCTCCGATTGAGATAGTACTGTATTGAAGTCTCCCATTGCAGACCAAGGAGTATCCTCCACTAGGTTTCCCACTTCCCTCATGTAATCGTACAACACCTGCCTTTCTTGATAAGCACAACTTGTATACACAACCGTAATGAACACATTAGAAGCAAATTTCCCTTTTTTTAATCAAAAAAGTAAGAGCTTGGCAATTGAACGAGATCATGGAGACCTGATCAGAAGTGCTACAAAATAACCATCTTTTAGCATCTCTATCACTATTAACAATAAAATGATTGAAACACAACATTGCCATAACCTCATTTGCACAGTCCACCAAGATAAAAGACTCTAATATAGCAACAAAAGAAGGTTTATGAGTTTTAACCAGGTGCCTCAACCTTCTAACCGTAGCCCTATTAACAAGGCCCCTAGCATTCCATACCAGCAACTTCATTCAAAAGGATGGAAAAAGGATTCTAATCAGCTCTAGATTTGGCTTTACTCCTTGTCAACGACACCTGACCCCTACCCTTCCTGATCTTGAGCTCACCCTTACCAGTATCACTAGAGTATCCTCTGCCATTTAACACAATCTTGATTTTATGAGGTCTACCTCTTCGTTTAGGCCTATCAACAGACGAAGCTTGGAATACTTCTATTTCGTGATCAAGATTTGGATCTGCTACATCTTTATCATGAATGCCCACTACACGAGCAACCTCTTTATCAATTGCCTCTATAGCTTGGTCTTAGGAAACACCTAAAAGAGACACCACCCCCCTGTGCTCCTCATCAAGACTCATCCTAGATTGAGACTCCATGTCCATATCCTTTAGCATGTACTGGTCACCATGCCCCACAACATTATTCAAAAAGCTAGCATCCATAGGCTTTCCTCCATTCAAATGTCCATCATGTTTGAAACTAGCCACATCAATCTTATTGCCTTCCTCCTCATCAAAAACACAACAAAGCATTTCTCTAATCTCCGGATCAACATCCCAAAGAAAATCCTCCATCTCTGGCCTTACAAGATACTTTTGCAATCTTTGAAACATAGTAGACACTAACACATCCTCCTTATTATTGAATAAATTCAAGATTTTACCCATGGGTTTCTAGAGCTTTTTAGGTTTAACAGTATGAACACTTTCTTTCGTATTACCCACATGTTGTTGATGACTCCGTATACTAGTATTGCCTGGCTCTCCCTGGCCTACTCTCCTCTCTGGGTTTCTACCACAGTCGGAACGAACATGGCCAAGCCTTTTGCATTCCACACAAAAATTTGGTCTATTGATCATAACCATCGGCTAGAAAGCGTCCTTATTCTCTGTCCCACTGTAAATTTTAGATGGGTACTCTCTGATAAGGTTGAGCTCAACACAGGAACGAGCACATATAGCCATGGACTTTGAAGAAGTAGCAGATGACAACATCAATAAGGGCCCAAAAGCTTTGGCAACCACCTTGATAAATCCCGGTTTGAAGTAACACTGGAGAAGAGTAGGTAGAGAGATCTACACAGGCACCACCTCACTCTCTATACCTGGACAAAACCAAGGAGACCAACGAAACACCTTCATCGTCTGTCCTTTCATAATCCATCTTTCTCGCGTGTAAACCTTCATAAACTCAACTTCATTATTGAAATTAACAAGAACATGGCGACGATCTATAACAGAAATACTGGCACCTCCACGAATACCCCAATTTGAAAGGCCACGATGAATCTCCGCACTTGGAAGATGCTGAGCATAGAACTTAAATATCAAAGCCATCTTATAAGGTGCTAAAATCTTAGCAATCTCTACATTCGATAGGATAAACGCCGAACAACCATTTTTAACAGAGAGTTCACAGCAAGGAAGACCATCCTCCATAGGACAACCCACCACAGCAGCAAAAGATCTACCCTCGACAACTTGTTCACTAAACGAAGACTCCATGAAGGTTGCCAAAACAGCAAGCACCCGCCATAGATACCAGAGTTGAGATGAAAAAAGTAGCCACACCCCTCAAAACCCTAACACCAGATGCAAAAGAGAGAACCCCTAGAGAGGACCCTCCAAGCAAAAGCCACAATCACTAGAATAAAGAAAGAGGCCCTGTCCAATTAATCTATGTATCATTCCAATTATTCTCTATGCAACTATATATCATTCCATTAACCTATCATGATTTTCCAATTAATAATGCATCCAAAATTGGAAAACTATTAATCCCTTCACCATTATGTGAGACTCATAACGTTTCCAAATTATTTTTTAAATTTCAAAATTTCCTATTTATCTCCAACTTTATTAAGTTTTTCCTTTTACTATTTAGTTCTACTTAAATATTAAAATTTTTATTGTAAACTCATAAGTTTTATTTAAATCAATGTTCCTTTTTGTTTCCTATTCTATTTTTATCCCACAATGTAGGACCCACATATTCCAATCTATAAAATTTCAATATTATATGTGACGTCAAATATTTAAGTTATAATCATATTTATCTTACTATGTAGGGTCCACCTATTTAATTTAGTTTTTACCTCTACTTAATAGAAGAATAGTTAATTACTAATAATGTAGAATTTTAAATTTCTCACTTATTTGTCAACAATCAATTTACTCCAATTATATAGGATTTTAATCAGATTATTTTTATTTCTCTTTTCTCTTACATTCTTTCAAATCTTTTTCCTCAATCAATCAATCTATCGATACTAACACATTAAATTAACCACGTGCATTTCATTAATTGATTATGTGGGATCCACTTATAATATTTATAAAGAATTCATTTTATGTGCACTTCATAAATGATGTCCCAAGAAAATAGTATCTTTACTTATATTTACTAGTATAATAAGCAAAAATAATGTAATAGACTATTTTGTTATGGGGGCTTTTTTTATGTAGGTGCCTACATATAAGAAGTATGTAAGCACCCTTTTTTTTTCATAAATACATTGGAGAGAAGAAATAACTGTATAGATATACTTATTAGATATCCATAAATCATAGTGAAATTTTTATTTAAATTAAACAACTATTGATCCTTGATCTAAAGTCTTAAAATTCAACATATTTTGTTAAATTCTAACCCTTAAATTTTAGATTAAAAATTAATAATGAATATAACTTAGATTAGGATGAAACTTTAACACATAATAGGTTATCTTATAGATTAACTAATAGTATAATTATATTTTATTTTTAAAATCGAAAAATAAAAAAATGGAGTGACTACAAAAAAAAATTTCATGTAGGCACCTACACAAACCATTATCTATTTTGTTATTATTGTCACTATTAAGACATAACTAATCAGAAGAACTTTATCAATGTCATTATAGTTTCAATGTGAACTCAAATCAATTTCCATTTTGGTTTCTTATTATTCATGTGTTTTTTTATTGCTTTTTAGATTTTAAAAACTTTTACACTATTATGTATCCTATTATGTGGGACCCACATAATTCAATAAAAACTATTTCAATATTATATGTGGGGCCATCAATTCAAGCAATAGTCATTTTTATCTCATCAAGTGAGGTTCACCTATTAAAAGGTGAGAGGTTAATTACCATTATTGCGTAACTTTAAATTTCCTACTTATTCTATCAACAATCATTTTAACCTTATTATATATAATATCTAAGTTGATTATTTCCATTTCTCTTTTCTCTTACATTCTTTTTCTTATTTTTTTTCTCAATCATTCTATCTATATTTCCTATGTTAAGCCACCATGTTTATTTCATTAATTGATTATGTGGGATCCACTTACTATATTTATAGAGAGTTACAATAAATATTGTTCCTAGAAAATAGTATATATACTATATATACTAATCAAAAATAATGTAAATGATGATGATTTTGTTATAATTTTCATTATTAAGGAACAACTTATTAGTAGATCTTTATTGTTGTCGTTATTTATTTCTTTTTTAAATTTTATGTGTTTTCACTATTTTTCTTTCTATATTGCATCCTATGTGTTTCTCTTTCTAATTGTGTATTTCCTTTTTCCATTAATGTATTTTTAAAGTAACAATTTTGTACTAAATGAGAGAAGTAAATGGAAGCAAAATTTCCTCAATTTAAGTATTGGGGTCCACATCTCCCTCTTTCACATATGTTCCTTCCATGATTATTTTTTATGGAGAAGAAACATATTATTGTTTCTAGAATTAATATATTTTAATGAACTGAAGTTCTCATTTTATTTTTAGAATTAAATATGTTTTAATTCTAAAATTAATTTTTATTTTAATATAAGTTTTTTTATTTATGTTATTATTTTTATCGTTCATAATGTTCTTCTTTCCTTTATGTGAAATAAAAAAGAAAGATCAAGGCACAGTGATACATGCATACCGTTGATTGTTTCTCTTAGTCCTCTTTTTTTTTTTTAAACTTCGAAATAGTTCTTAAACTTATAGGTAAAGGAGAAGAGAATAAATGTTTGATAAAATATGTTGAAATTTTAAACTAATTTTTAAACTTATGATTAAAAGAGGAAGAAAATAAGTGTTTGATAAAAGATGGTGTACTTATACCATTATGCATGAATGAACATGGATACGAATATACTAATATCATAATACAAAAACATATCTTCTTTACGAAAGAAAATGAATTACAAATAATAATAAAAATAGTTTATTTTAATATTAATTTAATTTAATTTAATTTAATTGTTACATTTTGCACGGGTTTTTCACTTGTAGATTCCCTACGTGATGACTTTGGAAACTGAAGCCACCTCTACGTTATGATGAATCTCAACCCACCCTTCATTGTAAACTCCTAAAGCAAGTGATCTGCTTCGATCATTGGTTCGTTACTACAAATCTCAAAGATGTGAGGGTGGTATAATTGATCGTTGATTACAACGTACCTTGCAAGTTTCTTAATGTGTAATCCAACTCTTTTGCGGAACTTCTGGGATTAGTCCTCCTTTTGAAGTTTCTTGGAGGTCAGATTCTAGGGAAAGGAAACTAAGGGTCCGTTTTGGTAAAGTTTCAGCTTTTGAATCCAAGTGTAGAAGTTAGTTTCTGGTTAAAAGCTGTCATAACCCAGCTTCTGGAAATGTAAAGGAATTACTGTTCCAAAAGCTACATACTTCTAAAAAACTGTTAGTGTTTGGTAGAACTGTTGGACCATTATAACTTCTGAAGAGAAACCATATGCTCAAAAACTGTCCGAAAGTCCTACCAAACGGATCCTGAATATGTATGGATCGGTTGGTGCTCACTGTGCAGAAGGTACTTGATCTAATTTTATTTGTTGCTAAATCTTAACGTGGTTGACCCATGAAGCCTATAGAAATAAACATGTTTGACGGTTCATGGAGAAACCTATAGAAATTCATTACCAAGCTATCAAAAGATTTCATATTACATTTTTATATTTTAAAAAATTGAGAAGATCAAGTTTCATTTTCTTAAGTTTATGAAATGCACCTTTTTTTTTTGTTTGGAGAGAGAAATTCTCATTTTAACTTGTTGAGAAGAGCATTCCACTTTGAAGTTAATTACTTCTTAACTTCATATGTTTAAGAATATTGAGAATATGATGGTCGAGAAGTTTTTTTTAATGACATTGGAGTTGGAGACTGTCCATCCACGTGGAATCATTTTTTGACTTTGGATGGCGGTGGATAAATTGTATTTGTTACCGCATTCTAAGGCTTGACCTCTCAGATCTAACAAGCAAGAATAATTTAATGAAGTGAAGGAGAGATTTAGATGAAGCAAGGAGAGTCCTTGATCAGATGAATAGAATGATAAGAATTGGAGAATTGTCATTAGCTATTGAAAGACAATTTTCGAAATAACTTCAAGAGAAATAAGTGCCCAGACCTAATGCATCAGTCGGAAACGTTGTTCTTCACAGGAGACTGCATACAACTTGTATTTGTTTGAAGATTAGTAAGAAAATGTCTAACCAAGTAAATACTGCAATACTTTACTTTGAACTTTGACTAATTCTAACTTCCCGTCCGCTACCTTGAAAACAGACATGGTGTTTTTCTTTTCAAAGAGAGTCTGAAGAAATATGTTCGAATTTGACCAAGTTGGCATTGTATTTTAGACTTTATTTCACCTGAAAAATGTCTCCTAAACAAAAAAAAATCACCTGAAATACAAAGCGGATAATCTCGGTCAAAACGAATGGTAGCCACTTAGTGATTACTAAAAATATCATCTATAAGTATTATACAATTAACTAATTTATGTTTAGGATACATAATTAAAGCTAAACATGTCTACATTAGAGGCTCACTCCAATAATTATTATATTTAGTTTCCATTGATTTAATAATATCTACAAAAGCTAGAATATTCCTATATTGTTGAAAAATATTTGTAATATTAAATAAATTAATTAAAACTAGAGAACTTATTGGATAATATTGACCAGATAATT
>JAMKQA010011587.1:0-12072 GCA_024699735.1 Posidonia australis
CTTTTTACGTTTGACAACCTTCCTGAATTTTGCTCCTTACATGATGTCTTGCAAATACTCGTAACCATCTCAACAACAGTGTTCGAAACATGCATTCATGCGAGTCACAAAGCCTTTCAAAGCTAGGAGTAATGCCTAAAAAAGAAGCAACTGGAGGACATATCAGAGATTCCAGAATTTGATCTTGTAGGGATGGCAACAGTACACGAGATCTGCTTCAAGAAAATTACAGAAGAGCCATTGAACATGATGCATTGATCAATCGACGTCAAAAAAATATAAAACAAAAGACAAGCGATTTGAATAAATTACCTGTGGAGTGTTGGAATAAATAGATTCTTATATGGAACTTTATGTTATCCAATTAATTGATTACTTGTAGTTTAAGTACTTAACCTTTTTTTTTTTTTAGGAGTTGTACTTAACCTACAAGTAATCAATTAACTGGATAACATAAAGATCATATAATGATTCATTTATTCTAACATCCCCCTCAAACTAGAACATTTAACATACGCAGCTTGTTACATAAATGGATACGAAGAAGAAGACTTGAGGAAAAGAAAAAAACTAACAAGACAGTCAGACTATTGCATCAACACGTGGACTTGACAGATCCACACAATAGAGACGACGTAAGATCAAAACATCAACAGGGCAACTGGACTACTGCACCAACACATATAGATGTGATAAGTCCACACAACGAACACAATGTCAGATCGGAAGACTGTCTAAGACAAGTATTTTTTCTTTCTTCTTCTCACACATTCTTTTCTCTCCTTTTTTTTTTCCTCACATTCTCTTCTCCCTTTTTTTTTTCTTTTTCTCCTCTAACATTTTCTCACCTTTCTCCCTTTTTTTTTCATTCTCTCTCTCCTTTGTTTTTTTCCCTTCTTTCATTCTCTCTTCTAGCTCCTTCTTCTTCCTCCTCCCTCGAACGACACACCGACGACTGCGGAACTAGTGGCTTAGATTGGCCTATGACTACAGGAGGAAGGCCCGGAGAGGTGACCCGTGGCGGCTGAAGGACCTAGACTGGCAAGCGGGCCTGGTAGCTAAGGAGGAGAGGACCGACGGGTGGGAAGGCCAGAGACGATGATGGCGAGGGGGCTCCTTGATCGACGTAACCACGTGGTGGATGGCAGATCCGTCGAGTTCAAGACGAAAGGCACAACGTAGGCAGTGGTGATCGGACTGGACGATGGTACGCATCCTCTCCCCCTCTTCTCCCTCTCTTCCTTCTGCCTCTCCCCCCTTCCCTGACGGCGACAAGGCTGGACGGCTTCGACGGAGGCCTGGACGAAACCAACGGACGCTTGGAAGACTGGAAGGATCCGGTGAAGACTTGGACTGGTCGGACGACGCGGGAAAGGTGATGGAGGAAATGAGGGCACGGGAAGGAGACAGAATGACGACTTTGGGGGGCAAGACTGCCCCTATTGGCGGGACTAGAGGAGACTAGAGGGGCCGCAGCTGCCACGACTAACCTAGACAGTGCCGCCAATGGCTTGGACTAGCCTACGACGATGGGAGGAAGGCCTGGACTGGTCGACGACGACTGGAGGAGGGTCGGAGCTGCTGGACGACGTCGACTGGAGCCTGGACGGCGACGGACACGACGACGAATAGGCCGACAGATGTCACATGCTAGGGTTTTTTTTCAAGGGACAGGAGAGAAAACCAAGAAATGGAAACGAAGAGAGGACTTGTAGTGTTTTCCTCACGAGACTGCCGCTGTCGCCAATAGTGGATCTACGACGACAACGACTACTGCATTGTCTCTCTCTCTTTCTCTCAAATCCTAAAGTCATTCCTAGGCTCTGATACCATGTGAAATGAGAAAGAAAAACTACTATATTATTTCCATAACAAATGATTACAATCTCCTATATATAGGAGAATTACTTAACCTACAAGTAATCAAGTAACTAGATAACATAAAGATCCATATAATGATCCATTTATCCTAGTACTGCCAAATCCAAATAACTAACGTAAAAGAATTTACGTATGAGGTCTAAACATCTTTTACTGTACTTAAAAAAAGAAGAAGGTGCTGCACGTTTTGTTTGCCAAATGCTAAACACCTAAATAAATGGATCAAAAGAAAGAGAGTTTCGTACAAATGGCAAATCAGAGAATACAGTATCCGAAGGAGTGGAACATGTGTTCCACTGGAAAAGAATCACCAACGATAAAATTCTGTCAGCAAGATCATGGCAGTTCTTCGAGAGGCAGATTGTAAATTTGTAGCACCTCCAAATGGCAAATCGTTTGCACCCTTTTCTTGCTTCCCAAGACAGAAACTCTCGAATACTCCAAAGAAGTTCAAACTGAATGCTGCTGATCGACTGTCAACTTATACACATGCAAAAAATCAAATCAAGTGCCAAAGTGTGGAAACTGAAGTTAGTGACGAGTGCTGTACAATGGGAAACCCTGAAAATATGCTTTCTTCCTCTTCTAAAGTTTCAGCGACGATTTTGCACTATACAGGTGTACGCGCAGACTGATGGGGATCACCATTAACCTACCTGAATGTGTGTCTAGCTGTAAAGCTAGCTGACCTTCCAGGTTTATTCTGAAACAACGATCCGAGCATATTCTCTAATGACTGCACCGTATACTTGGCATACTTGCCAGAACTTGCCTCTTGCTCGACCAATGGGCCATAGTTTTGCATGTAACTCCTGTATATTGGAACGATCGCCTGGATGGCTAACTGACAAGTCTTTTCTCGCAATTCCTTGTCCGAAACAACCCATCTGGACTGCCTCCTGTACATCTCATCAAATTCTTCATTAAAAGCCTTCAAACGTTTCTTGACAAGGTCCCGAGCAGTTGCCCTCCCTCCGGAGAATAATATCAGGCCTTCCCTACTCAGCAATGCAGGGAGCTTTCCCCAGCTCTCTTTCATATATATAGCAGCATAGTAGTCCTTGAACTGCTCGTGCGCTCTCAACCAGGAGTCGCCCATCAATTCCCCGAGCTTCGTGCATCTCAAGTGTCTGCAGAAATGCCAATGCGTGTTCATCATAAACACACAAGAGAGTGCTGCATCCTCATAACCCTTCGACCATGCCTCCAGGTTCTGCTCGAGAGCATGAATTATATTAACAATGGAATCTGTCAGAAGCCTGTCCTGGAATTTCTCGCGCTTCCAACTGCGGTGAATTACAAGGACCTGAGTCAACACCGGTCTGTAATCGTCACTAAGCAGCCTGTTACAGTAGTCGGTGATGAAACTAACAAGCTTCGGAACTCCTCCACCGGAAGGCGGAGGCGTCTGCCTTTGCAACTCCACCTGAACCAAAAGCTCCCAGAAAATCTCGCAAGCACCGTCTATAACTCTCTTGATAAGGTCCCTGGTCACACTCTGAATCTCCGCACAGACCTTTCCACCGAACAGCCGGTTAAAATCTAATCTCAGGTTATTCAACAACGCGAAGATATCCAACAGCTTGAGCAACTTGATCGGATCCTTCTTGCACTCCGTCACCGTCCTCCCAAACTTTAGAAACCCCAGCATCCCTGCCTGCGCCGCGATGTCGGCAAAGCACCCCATCCACAACTCCGGCGGCCCGAACCTCTGGAAGACATCGCTGCAAAGCATGTACTCCGCCTCAAACAGATGCTTCACAGCAAACTCAAGATGCTTCCCCCACATGACAATGTACTTCTCAATACTCTGCACATCCCCGAATTCCTCCTTCCTAATCTCCAAATACTCCAATCCCAATTCCTTAAGACTCGCCCTCACATTCGCCCCCCTGATCTCGACATAAACCTTAACGCACCGATCGATCCGATCGTCCGCATTCATCCGTTCAAGAATCAAAATCAGCTTCTGGACAACTTCAAAGGGAAGCAGAGACGACGCAATTGCTTGCGACGACGATGACGACTCGTCAGCCCCCGACGCAAGCAGCGGGACGCTATGCTCTGACAGAAGTCGTTCAAATTCCGATTCGAGCCTGTCGAGCGCGGCATCTAGAAGTCCTCCGTGAAGCGGATACCCAGTCTCCAACTCCGATTGTTTGACGGAATTCAACAAGTTCCTGAGAGAAGAGATATACCTCTGATCGGCGACGGAATTCTCCTGGACGTAGTCCATGATGTCATCGAGCCACTGGACGGCAACCGGGGAGTTGTCGGAGAGGAACTTGAGGGCCTCGTCGAGGCGGCGGAGGAGGCGGAGGAAGGCGGGAAGATCGGAGGACGGGCTGGTGGAGAGGAGGGAGGGCTCGAGGCCGTGGATGGCGTCGAAGACCCTGAGGACGGCGGCTGCGGGGGAGATGGCGCGGTGGATGTGGGAGGGGAGGGTGAGGAGGGTGTGCGGGTCGCCGAGGGCGGGGCGGAGGGAGGTGGAGAGGTGGGGGAGGCAGTGGCGGAGGGAAGCGAGGCGTGGGGACGGGGCGGAGAGGGCGGCAGAGAGGTGGGAGGAGTGGGAGAGGGTGGAGAGGAGGGTGGCTCTGGCGGCGAGGAGGTGGGAGGTGGAGGAGGAGGAGTGTTTGCCCATGGGAGATGGAGATCAGGAGGATGGAGGAGGTGGAGGCATGACGGTGGTTTTGAATGGGATTTGGTTTGGTGGAAAACAGAGGGGGGAATTGGGAAGTGGGAGAAATCCAGGAGTACAAGCAACAACAAGAGACTAGACCAGTGTGGAGGGAGAAATGGAGTGTGCGAACAGAATGAGGTGGAATTTTGGATTGTGCTGAAAGGTACTCCTTTTCAAAACAGATGATGCAAGGTATTTCTAAGAAAAGGTTCTCCCCCTCTCTCCCTCTCTCTCTCTCTCTCTCTCTTTGTGTATATGTACCTGTGGTATCTTTTGGTTTCCGCGTTCATTATTTATTCTCATTTTTTTTAAACAAGTTTTTTAAAGAGAAAAAGTGCACAGATTATTTGCTATCGGCATATAAATTATATTGATTCTAGATTATTAGATTTTAATTTCACCTTTAATATCTCAATTTCTTCGTTTTCTTGTTTTTCTCATCCTCTTCCTGTCACACCACATCCTTCCCCCATACTATCACCTCCCTCCTCGACCAACTCACTCTCATACGATGACATCGTCTCCTCCTCGCTCTTATCCTCACTCGATAATACCGTATCTTCTGGTCTCTATCATCCTCCTCCCATCATCACTTGTTCCTCTCATCATCTTCGTCTATTTCTCCTTTCTTGTGTATCGTACTGCACTATTGTCTCCACCTGCTTCTCCTACAACCTACACTATCCTCTTCAAGTCCTTCTCCTTCTCCTCCTCTCTCATGTATTGCACTATTATTATACTATAGTCTTCGTCTCTTCTCTCCTTTTTCTTCCATGTATCGTATTGTGCCACCATCTTTGTCTTTTCCTCCTACAACTTATGTCGTTGTATCTGTCTCTTCCTTTGTCTTCTTTGCCTCTTTGGTTTTCAAATGTTGGATGCATCCAACGATTGAATTTAAGCAATATATACACTTCTTTCACCATCACGGAAAATACTCCCCTTTTCAAATGCAAGGTCTCCACTTATTCCTAGGAAAGCATGGCAGGCCTAACTTTGACTTCGTTCCGATAGTATGGATTTCAAGACAAAAGACTTCCTCCTTTTTAAAACAGATGAAATGTATTTTTAAGAAAGGTTATTTTTAATTTCATTCATTTGTTTTATGGTCCCTAGCTGGTTTTGTCATGAGAGGATTTGAAGGGCACTCAATCAGTACTAAGAAAGAAAGAAACAAAGAAATAAAGAAAGAAAGAAAGAGAAATGACCTCTGTCAGTTGGGGTGTCAAGAGCTTGATGTGTGATCAATTATGCTTTGATTTATTTTTATGAACTTTCATATGTGGACTTTTATATAAATCTTCAACAATGAAAAATCAAAAAATAGAATGTGTGTCAATTTGTGAAACTAAATTTCTATTTTTAAGAAAAAAGAAAGGTAGCTAGATTGCCAATTGTACCTATGCACAACTACATGATATCATATCTTCCATTTTTTTAATATTTTATTATGAAATATACACATGCCATCACTGACACATTTCAACAGGTAGTTTAGAAGAGTGAGAGGCTGATTGGTCTCACGTAGAATGAAGAATTAAATTTCAGCTTCTCTGATATATCTTTAAGACGTAGTATAAGCTGGTGGTCTTGTAATCCATAAAGAAGGAATTAAAGAATAGGTTTCCACTTTCCAATAACAAATGCAACTTCTCCTAATAGGCCTATAGTTTGATATGCCCAGGCCAGTCTAAAAAAGTAGGCAAAAGAAAGAATCCCAGTGGAACTGAATCCTAGATTCGTAATTTCTTATCCTCTTGGAAAGGATATCACCTAATCTAAACCTCACTTCCCTTGTGATTTGGACTGTGATTTCCACATGCTACCTGCGCCATGTATGGATGGTGAAATTGTAATCATCCAGACATCAAAAAAATCTATCTACCATGTTGACCATGGCCAGTGCATCTCATGCTGGCGTATTATGTGCATGGCTGTTCGGAAAACCTTGCTGCTTACGTTGATCTAGATGGGTTGGCTAACCGACAAGGTGTTGCTTTTGTTAAAAAGGCCAGGTATTGATTGGAGGCCTAGACAGACCCAACTTCACAGGCTCGAAATTGGCCCATTTAGACGTTCAGCTTCAGGTCTCCGACTGATTAGAGTCAAAATCTTCACAAATCTTGCAAGGAAGTGGATTTGGTAGGATTTTATTCTTGAAGTCTTTTTTTTTTACGGAAGAGTTTACCGACCAATTGTTTGAAAATTGGAGTTTTAAAATTTGCATTTCTATGGTGAAGTTTGGATGTGACTAGTGAGAAATCCTGTGACACTAGTAGTATTCTGTTTTCACATTCAAACGGAGCTGGGACTCATTCACTAGTAGTATTCTGACTTTTTCCTTAGTTAAGAGTTGGTGGATAATATCTCGCTCATAGATAAACTCCAAGGAAATAAAATTAGGTGTAATCTTAGAAATAATCAGGTATTGCACATTCAAAAGGAAATTTGAGTGTAGCATGGAAATCTTGAGTGAAGAAAAGTCTAATAAGAGAGGAAGTTTGATCTAAACATGGACAAGTGCACCAAAATATTTACTCGAATCAGTAAAATAATCACGAACAAATCAATGACCACAAATTTTCATTTACCTCAACCAAGTTTATCCAAACACCAAGATAAAACTCACAGATGGATTAATAGGCAACATTTATCAACAATACATTCACCAACACCACCTTCTCAACCCCAAACTCCAAACTATGAGTCCCATCATTTTGATCAAAAGATCAATCACCAGCAATACAAAAAGAAAGAAAGAAAAGGAAACCAGATATCACAGGACATCGATCAAGATCGAGCACAATTTATTACTCACATTCATAAGAATATAAATCTACACGCTAGCATCATATCCTTCACCACCGTCACCTCCACATAGTCCCTTGCAGCACAGAGCTGGTACGGTGGCACATCAGTCGCCAACGACTGCTCTACGGTGAACTACTGTCAGCACCTGTGGAGGTCACCTCGATGTAGTTGCAGTGCCAACCGTGATGGGGCCTCGACCCATCGAAGGAGAGCTCGACGGTGCAAGGCACGGGTGGCGGCCTTTGAGGATGTTAATGCCACCTCACTCGTAGTAAGTCGTGATCGGTGCCCACTAGCCCACCTCATGAGGCCGAGTCGGGGTTGGGGAAGGCGTTGTCGTACGTGACATTGACGGTGAGGTCGATGATGGATCCATGCCGCCTTTCCCAGATCGATCCCGTCTAGCTGTTGACTGTGTGTAAATGCAGATCGAGCTCTGAACGACCCTGTGGAGAAGAAGGTGAACAAACACAATGGTATGAGATAGTAAATACAAATATTATGTGATTTATGAAATGATAAGTTATTTGTCTAAAAACTTTGATATAAAAGATTTGTACAAACCGATGAAATTACAAGAATTAAAATAATTAGAACTTCAAGTAGAATTATTTTGTTTTAAATACATTATGTTAAAATTTTAATTAAGAAATTTAATTATTTTGATATTAAACTTGATTCCCTTGTAAACATAAATTTTAATTATTTTGTTTTAATGTGATATTAAAATTACATAAACATAATGATTCCCTTGTAATTCAACCTAGATATGCTCAAATTATTGGCAGTTTCATATATATTACTAATTACACAAGACTTGATATTGCATGTGTTGTAAATATCTTGAGTAGATATACTATAAATCCTAATAAAAAAAATATTAGGAAGGTATAAATAAAGTATTTGCTTATTTACAAGCCACAAGTGATTATGTATTATATTATTTTAATAATCCTAAAATACTAAAAGCTTGTTGTGATGCTAATAAGGTACTTACTTCAACTAAAGTTAAGTTTACCTGTGGTTGTACTTTCCTTCTAGGAGGTGGAGTTATATCATGAAAATCTTCAAAACAAATTTTAATTTGTAAGTCAACCACTAAGACTGAAAGTATAGCATTACAACTAGCAGATGCAGAAGCTGATTGGTTTAGAGAATTATTGTGACATCCGGACTTGATTATCCATTTTAATTATAAACCATGTGATTAATTGTAATATTGTATAAATAGTTTATTAATGGATAATCTGTTTTTTCTTGTGATTGTGAGGATTTGGTTGGCTTACTGTGCACTTGATTGTGATTTGGGACTAATGTGGAGTCCAATTTGGAGATGCACAGTTGTCTCGATTTGCGTCCCTGTCTTTTTTTCTTTTTCTTTCTTTCTTTTTCCTCTCTCTCTCTCTCTCTCTCCCTCACGAGTCACCCCATCCCCATTTTCTTCTTCTTCCCCTCCCCAACCCGTGTCACCACCGACACTAGCCCGTGCCTGCCTGTCTCTTCCGACGTGATCGGTGGTCGACGCCATACGGGGGGAGAAGGAGATAAGAGGAAGGAGGCTGTAATAGGTGGAATCCTAGAGAGGAAGAAGGAAAAGAGGAAGAACAGCGCGCGCGGTAGAGGAGGTGGTTGTTCGCTTGTTTCGTCGATGGAAAAGGCTTCGCCGGGTGGACAAGGCTTCACCGGGGCGAGAAGAGATTTGCTGGAGTGTGAGGAAGGTCGCCGAAGTGTCATCTGAGGTGCACGACTCTCTTCCTCTCTCGTTTCCATGTTTTAAGTTCATTATGTTACAAGCATGTAAAATTGTAGAAAAATCGTAGAATGGGTGGAAATGTGATAAATAGCATGAACATGTAGAAATCATGCGGTTAAGATAAAATTTGGTGGATTTGTATGGATTTTAGGGATGTATGCTACAGTAGTTTCATACGAGCTTCTTCCCTTTATGATTTTCGTGTGAATTGCATAGTGAATGGATTGATGAATGGTTTGAGGGGTTTTGAAGTAGACTCAAGGGTCTACGTCCCATGATTTACTTGTATTTTATGATATGTGTTTGGAGGGTCTGCTGGAGGCTCCCAGTTCCAACGAATTCAAGAGCTGAAACGGGGGGAGGTGCCCTGGTCTCGAGCAATTCGGCATGCCGAACTGGGTTCGGCATACCGAATCCCTGTCAAATTAAACTAGGATACCCGGTTGACCGAAACAGGGATTTTCGGTATACTGAACCAGTGATTTTCAGTATACCGAACCTGGTTTTTGGTCTGCTGATTTTGCTCTGGTCCTAGCATATATACATGTGATTATAAAATGAAAGAAAAGGGTTTTAAATAGACGATGAACATGTGTTAGTGGTGTTTTTCCCATGTAAATGGCATAGTTGAATGTGGGACCCAAATAAGTGTATTTGGGAATGATTTTGGGTTTAAAGTCCTAATAATGAATGAAAGTGATTGGATGTATGGTTTTTGAGTAAACATGGGCATGAAACCCAACTTATGATTTTAAAGCATGATTTTGAGTTGGGACCCTAGATGAGGGTCAGGTGTTGTATGGGAAAAGATTCCTGCAACCAAGAGAATAAAATGAAAATGGTTAGTTGAGTCTGAGAGGCATTGTGTTTTAGGCTGAATCTGGTTGGAAATGTGGTTTCTCAAGATATGAGTTTTGAAAGTGGTTTTGGTCTTAGGAAGGAATCCCAAGTAATAAAAAGAAAGATAAGTTTTGAGAAAGAATATGGTTTTGGAAACGATTTCCAGATATTTTAAAAGAAAAAGGAAATGATGTTTTAAAATGAATTTTCAAAACGGAAAATCAAGTTTTATAAACTAAAAGTTGTGTTTTTAGTAATGTTGTTGGATTTTGTTGTTGTGTGTTTAGGGCATGTACTGGGTGACTTAGATGTCACTCACACGTACTTTGTTTGATTTTCAGGTGTAGATCGTGTGCAGTCGAGTTCCAGTGTCGGAGTCGGAGCTTCTAGCTGCACATCGTTTCCTAGAGGTGAACCTTAGTTACAGTTATTTAATTTTAGTGTAATTAGTGTATTTTTGCTTATGATACTATGATTTAGGTAACGTGTCCGGGTCCGAGGCGTTACAATTACTATTAGACTTGCCTATTATGCCTAATCCTATGCCATCAATTTGTGCTCATTGTGACAGCACTGCTTGTATTGCCTTAGTTAAGAGAGCTAACATAAATGAAAAATTAAATAGACATATAAAGTTGAGACATAAGTTTATTAAATGTTGGTTGTTTACTGGACTTATATCACTTGAATATGCGAAATCTAAAGAAAACTTGGCAAATCATTTGACTAAAGATTTATTAGAGAATTTTGTTATATCTTCATCAAGAGGGATGGGACTTAAGCCTATAAAATGTATCATGCAATGAAATACCTATCAGGGCAATTCTATTGTCATACGAGATATAACACTGAAATTGTGGAGTACGACTCCAACTCTATCCCTAAAATGACAGTGCATGAGCTATAATAAAGTAGAATTAAATCGAAGCCTACGTGGTAGCATAATGCATTGTAGATTACCCTTGGAGATTGATCACCTATAATGAGTGTAGTCGTGGAGTCGCGACTTTGAGGATTGAAGAGCTATCTTTTTAAAGCATTCATGAAAAATGATACAAGTGCAAGGTTGTAATGTGCTACCCAGAGAATTAGAAGATGTAATGTGTATTACGTGTGTAATAGGTTGAAATCTAGTGAAAAGGGCCTAATTCAAGGAGTAATCTACTATGGTTGCTTTCAGATGTAAATCTACTAACACTAATTGAAGGTTCAAGTCCATCAAACATCTTCACTCAATCTGTAGCATTAAAGTTCAGAGAGTTTAATTGCTTTTCTTTTGTTTGTTTTACATTTTAAAGATAATTTTGAATTAGGGGATGTTGGAATATAACGGCTTAAGTTCTAATTATCGAATTCAAAATATCTTTTAATTCCTTTTAATACATAATTTACTCTATCATTATATGTATTCTCTATGATTATGTTGTTTCCTTTTGTGGTAGGAATTGTGTTAATCTACAATGTATCTTCTCTCCTTTATATATTTCACTATTGTGTTTTAGAAAAAACAAGAGAAAATTTTCTTTTACTTCCTCTTCTTGTTTCTCCTTTTCTCTAACTATAACACTATAGTACGATGTGAAAAGCTTACATCTTTGGAGATCTTAACGTCGTGTCTTTAAAAAAGAACTGAAAAATCCCTTTGTATGAGGCTAGATTTTCTTCTTCAAATTAAGAAATTCATTTTGCTTCACCAAAAGTTAAGATCCTTCTTATTCTTTTCTATATTGATAGTTATTTGTCATCTTTGTTTGTATTATTTTACATTCAATCATATTATTATTAATATTTACCCAAAAATTCTAATAGATAATAAATAGATAGATATCGTATGGTATATTAAGTAGGGCTGTAAATGGGTCGGGTTGGATCGGGTTAGAGGTCTACCCTAACCCTAACCCTAACCCGTCCTTTCTTAACGGGTAACGGGTCGGGTTAATACCCGTCTTACAAAATTCTAGCCGCTACCCTACCCACTACCCATTAGAATAACGGATGATGGGTAGGGTTAACGGGTGAAACAGGTGACTTTTTTATATTGTTAAAATCTAAATTTATATCATTTTATGAGTGATAGATAGGATTAACGGGTGATGGATATTGGGTA
>JAMKQA010011601.1:0-11574 GCA_024699735.1 Posidonia australis
GCTTTCATATGCCATGATTAACACATATCCATGTTTTTGGCATGTTGCATGTTTCCATTCAATCATAAACCATCAATATTATTCATTCTTAATGCATGGTTTACATGGTGTTTCTTGATCCTATGCACTCACATCATGTTTCCAGCATTTAGTCATGATATCTGCATCGTACTATTTAGCATAAATCATTGTCCACTGGCAGCTCTGGGTCAGGTTCTGAATCAGCAACAGTCTGAACCAAAACCTAGGGCGCACCAGAATGGCGCACCTAACCAGAACACCAATCTGGCGCATGCCCCTACTGCACAGACTGGTCAAAGGGCATTTTGCATACATGTTTTCATGGTTTTCTCCAGATGGTTTCCACTGCAGTTTCTATTTTTATTGATTCTCTTGTATTCCATGATTACGCCTGATCGCTTTTTATTACAAATTTGTTGGTTTTTGCTCTGTTTTCCCGATTCGTTCGATCTATCCATGTCACTCTGGTAGGCTGTATCTTGCATGCTTTGTCCTATACGGAAAGCTTGTGCTTCAGCCCATAATCCAGAGGCTGGGATGATCTTGTTTTTCCTCATCATAGTTACATTTAGGGTGACCTTGTGTGAGGCCATTGGCCCTTGAACACAGGGTTCGCCAACTCTTGCATATGCATTTGATTTATTTTCCTCGAGTCATTACAGTTTTCCCGAATGCATTTGCCGAGATTTCAGCTTTCCTGAATGCATCTTTATAAGATTTGACATTGCATATTTGCCCTGTTTTAACCCTGCAACATTCTGCCCACCTAGGCGCACATAGGTGGCGCACCAAATTGACTCACCAACCTGGCGCACCAAACCAGCACACTATCCTACTTTCCGCATACAGCATGCTTTCTTATGATCTTTATCATGCTTTCTCGATTTGCTTTTCTTCTAGATTTTCCCTGGTTTTTCTCCTGGATTCACTAGGAAGGCACGCTTTGTTCCTTTTACTGTTTTATGCATTTGCATTCGCATATAGAGCAATGATGATAAATCACTCAAAATGATACAACCTTTGATTATGCTTATGCAATATCTTTGCATTATACATTTGACCCGGGATAAAGGAGTGATATTTCTGAGCATAGGACACACCCCGCACATCATGCACCTATTAGCATAAGACACTAAACATGGAATGGCATATCGCCCTCGGGCGTATAGCAAGAGGCTAAAAAGCCAACATTTCATTGGAGAAATCATAGAAGACCGATTTTATCGGGCGTACGAGGGTGCCTAACACCTTCCTCGTGCGTAACAGGGATCCTTACCCGCTTTTCTGGTTTTCGCAGACCTGTCCTTATTGTTTTGCATGATTTTTCATGTTTATGGTTTTCCTCGTCTTCCATAATAGACTAGGTGGCGACTCCTACATTTTTTGCATTTTGTTTTGTTTTTTTTCGACGTGATTTTGCCGACAATTTCGCATCATTTTGCGGACCTCCTCGCCGGCATGGTTACACTAAGCTTACAAAAACATGCCCCACACATAATAACTTAGTCAAGGATCAAAGCTAAGAAAGGTATGCCCTTTTGCTATTAATGAATATTATTTAGTGCGTAGAAAAGTACAATCCATATCCACACGGGCATCCCCTCGGGTTGAAAAGATAAAAAATACAATGGATGCTAATACAATTTGCTTCGAATGCCAAGCATCCGGTTGAACTCCTCTCTCTCCTTGATAAACAGCTATGGGGAAGGAAGAAGTCGTGCGTACCATGTCTGTAGACACCCCACATGCTTGCAACTGGACCCTAAACCTAAACCCTAGTCCAAAACCCTAGACCTAGCCTAAACCTTAATCCAAAACCTTAGACTTAGCAAATCCTAGTCCAAAACCCTAAACCTAGCCTAAACCCTAATCCAAAACCCTCAGCTAGCCTAAACCCTAGGTAAAACCTAAACCTAACCCTAATCCAAAACCCTAACAACCTATAACAACCTCTAACAACCCTAACCACTTCACACTCCACCATAACAACCTCTAACCACCTATAACAACTTCTAACAACCTATGACAAACCCTAACCACTTCTCACTCCACCATAACAACTCATAACAAATCATAACAACACTAACCACTTCCCACTTCACCCTAACCACTCATAACAATCCATAACAAACTACCTAGCCATTGCAAGCCTATAAATACCCCCCATTTGCAAGAGAAAAAAAGAGGAGGGGGGAAAGGAGAGAAAAAAACTTGAAAAGTTTGAGAGGAGAGAAATCAAGGGAGCTCATCAACCAGAGCAACCAAGGGAAGCTCAAATCAGTGAGGAGGCTCGAGAGGAGAGAAATCTGAGCTCAGGCCAACTCTTGCCACTTTTCCGGCAGCTCCGGTGGCCACCTCCACTACTAGCTCAGGTAAGCCCCAATCACAGCTCAATTTCTTTCCAATTTAGTTCCCTAGATCCTCCTCAACCTTCCTAGGTTGATTCCAGTAAAGCTAGGTAGCTTCCTCGGCCAAAATTAGAAGTTTTTTGGTCGTCAAACCCGATTTTCCTGCAGGGGAGGTGGGGGCACGAATCCAGTGAGTGATTCGTGCCGTGGTGGGTGTAGACAAGTTAGCCTTGATCCCTTCTTACTCCTCCTCCACTCTGGAAGCCTTTCATTCACCCTGGACGCCACTAGAGGAGATTCGTCGGACGCAGCCTCGCCGTCGACGGAGAAGACAACCACTGGAAGGGGTCCACCGGGCGCCTCTTGCCTCGCAGCAGCCCTTTGACCATTGAGACACATTCCCCTACTCTTCCCTTGCACTCTGGAGTCCACAGGACGCCGCATTGCAGCCCGATCGCATCCCACAGCCATCATCACCGGAGTTGACGTAGAGCATGATCGGGAGGAAGAGGAGCAGCACTGTTCTTGCCTTTGAGCAATGGGAAACGCTCCTCTTCTGACCCTCAACGCTCTTGGAGCCTTGGTTCGTCTATCCAGCACCTCTAGTCGCCCTTTCTTCCCCAAGACCGACGCAGGCGAGTGAGGTGGGGAAGAGACCTGGACTGTTAAACGCCCAATCCGAGTCATTGGATCTCCCCTTCTTTCTTCCCTCTTGCTCACAATGTGCTTTAATGCCAGATCAGGCATCGAAAAGCCTTGAATGGCTTTCCACATGGTCGTCGACGGCGAGGTACCGTTGCCGGTGGTCGTTGACGGCGAGGTACCGTTGCCGGTGGTTGTCGTTCCATTTATTTTTTTTTAAACTTATTTTAGAATAACTTCTTTTTCTTTTCTTTTCTTGCAACCAGGTCCTTTTATTTTGCATTTAAGCCCCTGCATTAGTTTTTAATCATTTTAATAATGTTTTGTTTTGTAATCTTGTAGTGTGATCCTTATGATTTCCGTTTAATATTTTCCAGGATTTAATTTTTGGCGTAAAACCCTCTGATTTAGTTTTCATTCATTTTAAGCCCATTATTTGCACAAAAAACCCTGAACTTTATTAAAATTGTTATGAATGCATGATTTTCTAGTACAATTACAAATCCTACCCTATATATTCAATTTTTTACTCAAATGTACACAGAATTTCATTTTAAACCCTGAACTTCACTAAATACATGTTTTTATGGCACATTTGCAAATCAGTCCCTGGAAGTTCAATTTTCAACCATGAGTCCACTATTTTGCACTTTTAACCCTGAATTTCTTCAAAATTGCACTAAACACATGTTTTGTTGGCAAAATTGCAGGTTAGCCCCTAGGAATCCTAATTTTACCAAAAATACACAGTTTTGTACATTTAACTCCCAACTTCCTTAAAATTGCATAAAATGTGTTTTCTTTAACGTTTTAGCTGATTTAGCCCTAGAATCTCAACCTTTACTCAGGACTTGTAATTTTTGCACAGAGGCCCCTAGAAACTTACATATTTCACCCATGCTTACTTTTTGTACATTTTGTTACCCTTTTTCATGCATGTATCCTCATGCCTTCTTTGTTACATCATGCACGCATTTCCAACTTATTTCAAACTTAATTTTCACATCATTTCTTGGATTTCTTCTGATTTTCACTATTTGGATTTGATTTGGATTTTCATCGCCCGAGGGTGTACATTAATAGGCTTGACAATGCCGACATTGACCTGAATGAGGATTATTTTCTCCCATTTGATTTTCTCGGATTTCTTCAAGTTTCCACTGATTTGTGTGATGCTTTCCAAGTATTCCTGATTTTCACGATTTTCCTCATCGCCCAAGGGTGTACAATAAAGTGGTATTTTCAATGCTTACATTGTCCCTCGGATTATTTTTCTTATTATTTCTTTTCTCCTCTTTGATTTGGCATATTTTCGCATTCTTCTTAGGTATGTGCATTCAGAGTAAACAAGCATACACACCATAGATCATTAGCAAGCAGGAAACCTAGAAAGACCAAATTTTTTTGGCGCATGGGGTTGTCTAACACCTTCCTCATGCATAACTAGAATCCTTACCCTTTTTTTGGCCCACAAATGACTAAGTCTTGCATTCATTAGGCACAGAGCATACACGCATTCATTTGCATCATTTTCTTGCATTCATATGCATCTTGGTTTTCCTCTTCTTTCCATTAAAAGACTAGGTGACGACTCCTTTTCCTTATCCTTTTCTTATCTTTCCTTGGTATTTTCGAGTCTAATCTCCTTCTTCGGATTCACCATCTTTGCCGTGACCATATTGAGACTCCTCGTGTATTTCCACTCATGTCGGAGTCGTGCAGGGTTCCACCGGCATGGTCACAGGAACTCACAGACAAATTTTTCGATTTTTGTCATTGGGCAGAGTTATTAACATGCAAAGTACTTTTGGTTTTTTTTGTTGTTTTCTAATTTATTTTTTTTTGTATTTTTCATGTTTTGGATGCTTGCTTTTCTTTTCTTTTCTTTCTTTGGTTTTTCCGAGTCTAGTCTCGTTCTTTAGATTCACCATCTTCGTCGTGACCATATCGAGGCACCTCATGTGTTTCCACGCACCTTGGAGTCGTGTAGGTTTCCACCGACATGGTCATAGGAACTGGTGACTTTGCTAGGGAAAACCAGATTCTAGCTTTCGTTTTGGTTTTCTTGCTTGCTTGTCTTTGATCTGTACACCTTGTGTTTGTTTGCTTGTTCTATTTGTTTGTACATATTTGACTGTACATGCCTTTTACACTATTGCAATGCCACCACACATGCACATGACCTAAGTCATGCCTTTTGTTATGATGCTTGCTTTTCTTCACTTACCTGTGAGCACTACACCAGCACATGCCATGCTCATGCCTTTTGCTTATTCCTTGAGTGTTTGGATGCCATGATTGTGTGTTTTTTTCCCCTTTTTGTATTTACCATGATTAGGAGAGTAGAGACATGTTTGCCTCCCTTCCTGGTAAAAATAAAACACACAAACTCAGACAAGCAAATAATAAGGCATAACTAGAGACAAATGCTCACAGTCCCCTTGGCTTAGTAAAATGCAAGTAAAAGACACAAAAGCATATTGCATGATTGATCATATAGGGCATGCATCCTCTCCTCTGAGTCCACCTACAGTTTGCGAAGGACAATTTTGGTAGCCCGTTCTATAGCTTTGGCGTAGGGCATGTTGCTAGTTTGTCCCCTCTTGTCCGGAGTCGTGTCGATGTTAGTAGAGGGTACAACTCCAAGCTACTATAGGAGATGAGGCCACCAACGCACTATCCGTTCATTGTCTGCACTTTGGCCAGGATTTAGAATGGGAACCTTATTTTTCTGACCAGAGTCAACACCTAAACCCATGAGTGCATCCCGTGTGGTCAACCCCATGTGGGACATGCATGGTGAGAGAGTGCAATTTAGGACATTCATCTGCATTGTGTGTCATTGCATGCCACTTTAATAACTTGCATTTGTCTTTGCGTCGTTGTTCAGGTTCTGATGCTTGTTTCTCTTGCCTGTTTATAACAGGTAGCTTGTTGCGAGGTCCTCAGCTAGGAGCTCGGGTGTCTCCGTTGCAGGTGGCCTCCCGTGGTTGTTTTCTCTTGCCATGTCCTGAGCTATTGGTCACTTTCGATAGTAGTTCGTCTTAAAGCTCGTGCTTTTGTCTTTGCCGCAGTTCCATTCATATTCGCTCGCGGTCAGCCATGGCCCAACCGACCGGTGAGCCCCCTGTTGTCGTTCTAAAGGAAATCTCGGATTCAGTTCCTCCATCTTTCACTTCTTCTGATTCTCCTTCTCTCCATGCAATCCGTTTTAGGGTTCAAAGGGACCTTGAACCCACATTAGGGCATTCGCAGGCATTCATCGCTCAAGAGCCTGTCACCGAATCCATTGCGGTGATCACCACACAGGTTCTGCAAGTGCCAGATGCACCTCTTTCCTCGGGCTTTCCTGTTCCAGGAATTCAATTGATTGCGGCTACTTCTGCCATAAGGTCCGTCCCTTTCCCGCTCTTGCCTTCTGACCCATTCATCGATGAGTCTTTTGCCATGCAACCACAACATCTGATGGCTCTCGCAAAGAGGCTACAGGACATGGCTCTCTATCCTGGTCCTACCTCTACTCCTTTTCCCTTGACCCTCGAGGTTCCGATGCATACCACTTTAGCGTTGCAAGCTCATTCCATAGCACTTTCGCTCATGCTATCGCCTCAACTCTTCACTGCTCTGGCGATAAGGGTGTCATCTTTGCCTCCTTCGCCTTCACTACACTATTCACAACATATGACTCCACCACCTGTTGGCCAGTCGTTTGGGCTGGCTGGAGAGTAGTATGCCTCAAGCTTGTTGCCTGAAACCGTAGCGGTGCAACAACTATTGCTCCCTTACTCTGCATCTTGCAAAACACAGCAGGCAATCCATTCATTCCCTTTGCACCAGATTCAGGCTCATCCATGCATGACATCATTACACTCAACACCTATGCACGGGTATGCTGGCCCTTACGCTTTGACACCAGGAGGTGTTAGGGTGGATCTGGAGGAGCGCACACACACGACCCATACAGCATACGTGGCACCCACATTAACTGCTCCTGTCTCGTCAGCAGCAACATCAGACACCCTCCTGGCAAGGATCGACGATCTGGAAAGAGCACCTCGTCAAGTGCAAGGCAGGGAACACTAGTCCTACCACTTCTGAAACCTCTGTTATTTTCCATAGGCAACACTCCCCTCGAATTTTTATATCCTAAAATTTGAAAAATATAACGGGAGTGGCTACCCAATATCCCACTTGATGGCGTATTGTGGAGACCTCGCGCAGCTTCAAAGCGATGAGAGGCTTCTGATCTGCTTGTTCTAGAAAAGTCTGATAGGGCCGGCACTGAGATGGTTCACATCCCACAACATGGCCTCTATCAAGACTTGGAACGACCTCTCTCAGGTGTTCCTGGAGCAATACTCCTTCAATCTTGACTTGATCCCTAAGCGAGAGGATCTTGTCGCAATCTGGTAGGGCCCTCACGAGTCATTTGGGGAGTATGATGGTCGTTGGCATACACTAGCCTCCCAGATCAAGAATAGACCCTCTGATGAGGAGTCTATTGAGATCATTATAAAAGGAGCACAACCAACGACTAGGGCTCTGCTTAGCATTCAACCCATCACTACTTTTGCATTACTGATTCGGGCTGGCACTCGCATAGAGGGTTTGCTGAAAGGTGGGAACTTCCCTACACTCTCTACATTTGCCAAGAAGGCCACTTCTTCTGGTAGCAGCTTCAACAACAACACTATCAACACCAACAATGTCAAGAGGGCAGTCGTCGCTTTCATCCAGCCTTCTGTAAAGCCTACTGGAGTAGATAGCCAGCCTGATCGGAACCAATTAGCGTTTGCACCTAGCTCTCCACACACCACATACACACACTCCACCGTTGAGCCAGTGCATCACGTCGCACCGACTCGACCAGGACAATAACCTAAGCAAAGGCGCAGTCGTCGCACTAAAAGTGACTTCACTCCGCTTGGTAGACTGCTGAGTGCCCTCTTCCCTCAAGTTGGGTCGCTTCTGCGATTCCCAGATCCTCGTCTGCCATCGAACCCACCCCCAAGGTAGTATGACACAAATACGCATTGCGATTATCATGAAGCCCTGGGACACTCAACTGATAATTGCCACACCCTCTGGGATATTGTTCAGAGCTTGATCGACAATGGAGTTATTGTCGTCAACACACAGGAGGTAGTATCCACACCTGCACCAACATTTGCACACCCTAATGTAGCCAACCTCTCCTTATCTAAGCCTGCAAGCTTCGAAGATGTCTGAACTTTGGGGGTTTATCTTCTCTCTCCTAGCCTTTTCCGACCCCATCAATCTTAATCCTTCTCTTATTGATTCCTAGTTCGGTCCAATGATACATCCGTGCACCATTCCTGTTCCCGTTCCCTAGCGGGAGGCCTAGCCTGAAGTTTGCCAACTTGCCGTGCACCGGTCTGACTTAGAGCGCACAGATACCTTGAACCCCAGAGTGCAGCAATAACAGATACTTCAGAATCAACAATAAGCGCAGTCTTCTCAGTTAACAATGGAAGCTCAACAACAAGGACTGAAGTCGTATCCTTTTTTTTTTTGTTATTTCATTTTTGCATTGTCATCATGCATTCAAAAGAAAGAAAAGAAAATAAAAGCAAGCATCCAAAAGAACAAAAATACAAAAAACAATTAGAAAACAACAAAAAAAACCATAAGTACTTTGCATGTTAATAACTCTATCCAATGACGAAAATCGAAAAATTTGCCTACGTCAGATTAGAATGCGCTTCCTCAAATGGCACTACTCAGATGACCAAGTAGCAAGGGAGCCACCACCTATCAAGGCCAGATGAAGTGCCCAAACTCCGTAGGGTCGGTTGGGACCCTACTTGGGGGAATGGCCGATGATTGCATTAACAGGGAGAGAATGTCTAGAGCACTTGTAGCCAGACCCCCATGTCATTTGGTAGCTTGACTCGATACTAGGAGCATCTATTTTGTCTTGACTACAACAACCACATCCGGAAGTCAGTTTTGTTCACCAAGATGATGTTAACTGCTCTTTGGATAGAACTGGTGCATCAGGCACTTCACGAGGCATAGACTCATGACTTATTGTGTAGAGAGTCTACACGGGAATCTCCAGCCAAAATATCCAGATTGTTCTGGGAAAATGCAGCGTAAGATCGTGCTTCCAGTATGGCAGTCAAGTGCATATTCCTCTAGGGGAGTGACAATTGCTACGACTACAATGCTTACAGAGCCAAAACCACAAGCAGCATCCTTGATCATAGAATGTCAGTTTACAGTCCAGCAAGCCACAAATACCCACTTCCCTCAGAAATGTTGGGTACGAGCAGTGAAATTTCAGTAGAATCTACGAACAGCATCAGTTCAAAGTAGTCATGGTTCAAGGTGTGCCCACAAGCAAGTGATTCCTGGCAAACTTTCGTTGGGTAAACCAGTTATCTAAGGCCCCCAGCTTTCTTTTGTTCCCTTCTTTCAGCAACATCCTTAGCATTCCGATACCAGGGCCATGTCAGCTACCTTTTGGTATTAATCTCCCATACTAAGGGCATGTCAACTGCCTTTTGGTATTAATCTCCTGATACTAGGGGCATGTCGGCTGCCTTTTAGTATTAATCTCCTGATACCAAGGGCATGTCAACTGCCTTTTGGTATTAATCTCTTGATATCAGGGGCATGTCAGCTATCTTTTGGTATTATCTTCTTGATACAAGAGGCATGTCAGCTGCCTTTTGGTATTTTTCTCTTGATGTTGGTATCATATCGATGGCCTTTTTTGTGTCCTCCTTCGGAACCGTCACTGACTGCTTCTCAGTTGGCGAGTTTGCTTTTCTAGCTTCCCTAACCATCACTGCCTGTTTCTCGGATGATGTGTTCGTTTATCCAGCTTCCCAAACCATCACCGTCTACTTCTCGGATGATGAGTTCATTTATTCAGCTTTTCGAACAGGCACCGGTTGCTTCTCGGTTGACGTGTTCGCTTTTCTACCTTCCGAACCATCACCGCCTGCTTCTCAGATGATGTGTTCATTTTTCTTCCTTCTGAACCATCATCGGCTGCTTCTCGGTTGACGTGTTCGCTTTTTTAGCTTTCCGAACCATCACTGCCAGCTTCTCGGATGATGTGTTCCTTTATCCGCCTTCTGAACCATCACTGCCTGCTTCTCGGTTGATATGTTCATCTATCAGCTTTTCGAACCGTCACAGGCTGCTTCTCGATTAACGTGTTCGCTTTTATGCCTTATGAACCATCACCGCCTGCTTCTCGAATGATGTGTTTTTTTATCCTCCTTCCGAACCATCACCGCCTGCATCTCAGTTGATGTGTTTGTCTATCAGTTTTTCGAACCGTCACTAGCAACTTCTTGGTTGACGTGTTCGCTTTTCTGCCTTCCAAACCATCACCACCTACTTCTCAGATGATGTGTTCGCTTATCCTCCTTTCGAACCATCATCGCCTGCTTCTCAGTTAATGTGTTCGTCTATCAGCTTTTCGAACCATCACCAGCTGCTTCGTGGTTGATGTATTCACTTTTCAGCCTTCCGAACCATAACCGCCAGCTTCTTGGATGAAGTTGTAGACACCCCAATTTTCTGGTTTTGCAGGATGGAGATGTGGTGGCTGAGCTCTAACCCTCATTAGGCCCATTTACTTCATGGAAGCCCACTTGGGCCCATGAAGGCCCACATAGGCCCATTAAACCCTAATTGAGCTTACTTGGGCCCAAAAGACTTGTTTAGGTCCATTTAGCCTTTCTTGCGTTCATTCAATTCATTAAAGGTTCATTTAGCCCATTTAGGCCCATTCAGCCCATTTGGGCCCATTAAGCCCAAATTGAACCCAAAAGCCCATGAAGGCTCACCATGAACAATTTAACCCATTTCTTTTCTTCCAATCGATATTTTATTTCTCCTTCTCCACATACATAAATCATTTACCATTTTTTTTTACCAAAATCACATAAGCCTCCCTTCTCACTGAACTCACTCATTTCTTCACCAATCTCCCACGAATTCAGCCTGAACCATTCTTACTCAGCTCAGCCTCCAGTCCATCTCATCATTGGATCATCAGCCACCCAAGGTGCCCCAGCCATTGGATCAACCATCGTCGGAGGCACAGGATCGCCGTTGATCCCTGTCGGCCAGTAGGGGACAGATTGGAGCGCGAGGGGGACAGTCGTTTGCTGTCTGCTGGGCTGTTACAACTTCGGTTAGGAGTTTGTTATCAATTCTGTTACGTATCGAGTGCCCTGTTGGAGTGGTTTGTTGGGTTGTTGCTCGCCAATAAAAGGAGAGGTAGAGGCAGCAAATGAGACACCCCTTCACCGCATGAGAGAGCCAAGAGTTGAGAGCAAGAGAATTCCAGAGTGAGAGGAGCGTCTGCGGGGAGGAGAAGCAGCGGGTTCCAGAGCTCCGGCGAGGCATCACCAACCAGGTACATCCCCTGATCCCTCCTAGTTGTTAAATTCTATCCTCCAGACCTCCTCCTCTCTTCCTGGAGCGTTTCCAAGGGATCTAGGTTGATCCCTTGGCCAACGGAGCTCCGCCGTGCCCCGTCGTCACCACTCTCCGACGACAGAGGTGGGGGGGGGGGGGG
>JAMKQA010011607.1:0-10934 GCA_024699735.1 Posidonia australis
TGGAAGGTGCGCCTGGTTGGTACGCCAACTCAGCTCACATAATTCTGGACTCTGGCTTGCTAATAGGTTTGGGGTTTGGTTTAAGGGCTGATCACATCCAAAGCAACATGCAGATACTCATCTCTGGGTTACCTCAAAATTGGGGTGTCTACAGAGGGATATGGCGGCCAAGTCGGAATGCTATATACTGGAGAGCTAAGCTATGGATATCATCACAAGAAACACCATAGGCCTGCTAATGCGGGACTTCCACACATATCCTTAGCTCTAACTGTGTGCTGCAAAGGTCCTTCGTAACAAGGACGATCTGCCATTCCTTGAATCAGAGGGGAAGGGCAAGAGGAAGACTACCAGACACACCATAGAAGGAATCATTGGCAGTATGGCACTAGTTTCAATGCAGTAAGGTCGAAAAGGATGAAAGAGCAGCCAAAACCAACATGGGCACCCAGAGCAGTATCAGAACCAATCCGACCAATATTAGGAGCCCTGAACACAGTACCAACAGCGATGCCAGCTATCCCCACAACCCTAGCAATATCAGCAGATGTTGACTTACCCTGTATACATGCAGCAAGGACAACCTACTAATCATTACGGGGGGCAACAGCAGGGGCAACAATTGAGACAATAGTAGGTCCAACAGCAAATGCCATAGTACGGGAAACAACAAAGGAACTATAACAATGTTCCTCCACCACCTAATTATAGAGGGCCAAAGCGGCAAATCTATCCACCACTCCCTGAAGCACTCCACGACGTGTTTAGAATGTTAGTTAAAAGTGGGGATCTACAGCTACCAATGCCTAAGTCAAATGCTCTGAACATTGACATGTCCAAATACTTTCTAAACCACTTGAAGAATGGACATACCCTAGATGTGTGCTTCATGGTAAAGGATAAGATATATGATCTAAATGACAGAGGGGAGATTTTATGTCCAGCCCTCAGGGAAAGATTGAAGGCAACTCGAGGGGAGCAGCCCAGAATGAAGATACATCAGAACCCCATGCCTAATCATATTGTAGCCCATGTGCAAGCTGAACACAGGCAATCTACAACACAAAACGAAGTGGTGATCCTTCTTTACGTAGAAGCCAACCCAGATCTAGGGCCACCGGTTGTATAAGAAGAAGACTAAGATTAACCACCAATGCTAGTGTAGGAAGTTTTGGTCGACGAAGAATGGGAACTCCAAACAAATGATACAGAGGATGGCCAGCGAAATGCAGACGAGCTCGCAGATGACCTCGCCCTCCTGGATTACTTCAACTTCCTCCCTGACACTGAACAACAACCATCTGACAATCTAGATGACAGAAATCCCTTCATGGTGGCTAGAGCAATTATCTAGGGTTTTGAGCAAAGGAATATCGTCTTCAGAGATGAAGAACTTCCACCACCAGAAGAATGCTCTCGCCCACTAATCATCTTTGTTGATGTCAATGGTTACCCCCTCATAGGAGTGCTTGTTGATATTGGGGCCAACCGAAGTCTTTGTGCCATGTCTACCCTTGACTTCTTAGGCATTGAGCAAGATGAAATCATGGAACACCACTTCACTTGCGTGGCTTATGACAGAATCCAGAGAGAAGCAGTCATCATGGTGCAAATGGACATCACCATCGGCCCCCTCACTAGCACTACCACAGTCATCATCATGGAACAAGACTTGGTTGAACCATTAATATTGGGGAGGTCATGGCTCGTGGAGATCCAGGTGGTCTCCTCACCAATGCATCAACTCCTAAAGTTCATGCATCAGGGGGAAATAATCACTATCCAGGTTGATCATGATATGGATCAAGGGATAACTTGGGCCCAAGGTCCACCTGAGCCCAACAATGGAAGATTGTCCAATGACTACCCAACTTCTAGGGGTTCCATGACTTGACAGAAAGGGATTTCGCACATGGATACATTTGGCCACCTTATGGAGTCTCTACCTTGCCAGGCCCATCACAGGGATAGATCAAAGGCCAAGGTCAATCTTTGCTAAGAAGGCCATCGTCACTGATCAGACTTGTTCAGGCCAACAAGGGACACCAGCAAGCGCAACAAGCTCCCATCACTAGGACAAGCCAAATCTCTAATCAAGTCACACCACCCCCAGTCATCACTGAAAGGGTCTTGCCTCCTCTGCGGCTAGAATTCGATGTTCCTAAACGAACAGAGGAGAATTCGACATCCTGGAGGAGCTGAAGAAGACACAGGTGAGGATCTCTATCTATGAGCTGATCCAGGCTTTTGAACAACATCGGAACATCCTGATGGAAGTGTTGAAGAAAGTTCAAGTACCAGAAGACATGCCTACAGAGTCACTCGTAGTAGTTGCAGTTGCTGCCTTCATAGAACCCACCTTGTTTTTCACTAATTTTGAACTAGCTCCTCTTGAAAGGAGGACTTTACCTTTGAGTGTTACTATAAAGATAAACAATTTTAAGCTTTCTGGTGTATTAGTAGATACAGGGGCAACCCTGAATGTGTGCTCTCTAGAGACATTTAAACTAATCGGGCTTAAAAAGGCTCAACTATGCCCAGCCGCACTAACAATATCAGGGTATGATAACAACAAGAAGAGGGCTCTGAGCAAGATAAGTGTTAAAGTCACCATTGGCCCAATGGAATTTGATACTGAATTAATAGTAGTCGATGCACCTATCTCCTATCGACTCATCTTAGGGTGTCAATGGATAGAAAAAAATCAAGGCAATCACTTTCCCACACCATCAGTGTATCAAATTTCCTCATCAGGGGAAAATAATTAAGATCATGGGTGACGAGCCAACAAAAATAGAAGTGCATCTTGTCACAATGCTAACTACCACACCAACACTGCGCTCGCTCCTTCAAGAAGTGGTTTGGCTGCCAAGGTTGTGGAAAATATGAAACGGATCTTCACTCTGCAAAGCCTAAGTACGACCCCCTCTCCTTTCCTAAGGTACATGAGAAAATCATGGGAAATTCTCCTCCAGATAGGCTACACGCTTGGAACGAGACTAGGATGACAAGAGCAAGGAATGAAGGATGCACTCAAGACACCAGAAGAGCACAACGACACAGGACTAGGGTACTCGTGGCATCGATCAAAGGACCTCATCATGCCACTCACCTGATTACTGTCAAGCCACTTCGTCTCAGTGGGACTTCAATTTGTGGATAGCCTCGTCTTAAAGAAGACCACCGACTCATCAGCACCATTTTAGCCAATAGCTCGAGCTTTTGGTCTCCTCCCTAGCTCTCTAGAAGATCCCTTGCCAGCACTGGAAGAAGCCCTTTCTGGCTCTTTGGAATCTTCCTAGCTCTCTTTACGAGAAGTCGCCAACGTCACTCTCTTGACTCCCAACACTCTTTTTAGCCCTCTGGAAGTTTCTCCGTCTCCTCCAGAAGGAACTTTTGAAGCACCTCCTAGCTGTCCAAAGATCCCTCCATGTGACATCTGGGCCTAATTATTCATTTTAATTGTAAATCGTGTAATTAATTGTAATATTGTATAGATGGTTTATTAATGGATAATCTGTTGTTTCTTGGATGTGTGAGCTTGTGGTTGGCTTTCTGTGCACTTGCTTGTGATTTGGGACCAATGTGGAGTCCCGTTTGAGGATACATAGTCGCCTCGGTTTGCGTGCCTATCCTTTTCTCTTTTCTCTCTTTCTTTTTCTTTCTTACTCTCCTTTCACGAGCCACTCGATCCCGTCTTCTTCCTCTCCCCCTTTCCCACCTATGCCACCAGAAGATGTTGGCCTGTGTCGCCCCGTCTCCTCTGACGTGATGGGTGGCCGACGTCATGCAGGGAGGAGGAGGGGATAAGAAGGAGGGGAAGCTGGAAGGGCTGCAGTCGAGAGATAGAGAGATAGAGAGAGAGAGAGAGAGAGGGAGGGAGGTGCGCAAGCCAGAGGAGGAGAGCTCGGTGCACAGGGTTTGCCAATGGAGGAGGTTTCGCCGGGGTGAGTGGAGACTCGCCGAGGAGTGAGGAAGATCGCTGGAGTGCCACTTGAAGTACACGACCCTTCTCCTTGCTTGTTTACATGCTTCCAGTAGATCATGTTAAATGTTTGAAATAGAGATAAAATGCATGTAAAATCATTGAATGGATGGGAATGTGATAAATCGCATGAACATGTAGAGATCATGCGGTTAGGATGGATTTTGGTGGATTCGTATGGATTTGTGGGATGTAAGCTATAGTAGGTTAAACTGAGCTCTTCCCCTTCGTGATTTTCGTATGAATCACATAGTTAATGGATTGAGGAATGGTTTGAGGGGTTTTGAAGTAGACTTAAGGTTCTACACCCCATGCTTTATTGATGAATTGTGATGTGTGTTTGGGAGTTTCGATCGGGACTCCCACTTCTGGCGAACGAATGATGTTGGCTGGGGCCGTGTACAGAGAACGGGAGATTCAGCATGCCGAACTGGGTTCGTCATACCAAATCTTCGTCAGTTTGTACAGGGGCGCTTGGTTTCAATAGATCAAAGACCTTTGGTCGACCGCAACAGGGGGTTTCGGTATTCCAAAGGTATTCGGTATACCAAATCAGTAACTTTTGATATACCGAATTTGAATTCGGTCTGCCGATTTCACCCCTTGACCCATATGAATTAATGACATAAATGATGGACATAAAAGGTTTTAAATAAACATTAAGAAAATGTAAATGATGTTTTCCCCATGTAATGATATGGATGAATGTGGAACCCAAATAAGTAATTTTGGGCATGGTTTTGGGTTGTGACCCCACAAATGAATAAAATGGTTGATTATGTGTGGTTTCTGGGCATGAGAACTAATTTATGATTTTAAGCATGGTTTTCATGATTTGAGTTGGGACCCCAGTGGAGGGTCAAGTGTTGCATGGAAAACAGATTCCTACAATGAAAAAGAATGAAATGGAAATGATTTTGAAAGAAAAGCTTAAAGAGTTTTGATAATGAAACACTAATAATGTGTTAAGGAACGACGGGGGTTGGTGTCAACAACGTGGTTGGAGTTCCAATGAAGCCAGTTGCCAGACACAACTGTGGTTGCCGAGCTTGAGACGGTGTAGGCTGAGCCTGAGTCGTTGTACCTAGTTGTTCGGGTCACCGAGCTCGTGACGGTGTAGGCTAAGCCTAGGTTATTGAACCTAGTTGTTCGGGTCACCGACGGTGTAGGTTGAGCCTGGGTCATTGTATCTAGTTGTTTGGGTCATCGATGGGGCGTCAAACAAGGACGTATCCCCGTGCATACATGAGAAAGAAATTGAGGCCGGTTGGCCGGGGCAGTGGCATCCCGCATGGGGAATTTCACCGCGGCAGTGTAGGAAGGTAGGTGAAATGATGTCCTCACCGACTGCTTGTGTGCCTGGTTACCCCTGATCAATGTAACATCAATAAAGACAAGTGGAAATGTTAAATGAAAAGAAATGTGGCTTGACTAGGATTGGACTAATGAATGGTCCTAAAATCTTGGAGTGAAATAACGATGATGTTTTAACCAGTTACCAGTCGATATTTATGATTTCGGTTTTGAGCCCTGCGAGGCATTGTGTTTTAGGTTGGATTTGGTCAGAAATATGAATTATGCAAGTGATTTCGATTTTGGAAAGAAATCCCAAGTATTGAAAAAGGCATGTTTTGCAAAATGATTTCCAAATGTTTTAAAAGGAATGCAAAATGTGAGTTTCTGAAAAGGAATGTGTTTGGAATGAATTTCCAAATATTTTGAAAGAGAAAGATGGGTTTTGAAAAGAGTTTGGACTTGTGTTTTAAAATGAATGCAAAATGTGAGTTTCTGAAAAAGAATGTGTTTGGAATGAATTTCCAAATATTTTGAAAAAAGAAAGATGGGTTTTGAAAAGAGTTTGGACTTAGGCTCAAGATCCCAAGTGATTTCAAACAGAATAAAAGTGACTGAGGTTTCAAAAAGGAAAAGTGGATCTTTAAAAAAAAAATAATTAAAAAGTTGAGTTTTATCAGTTTTACAAAGTTTTCGTGGTTTGGTGTGTTTGGGGTGCGTACTGGGTGACTTAGACGTCACTCATGCATGCTTGTTTGGTTTTCAGGTGCAGATCGCGTGCAGTCGGGTTCCAGTGCAGGAGTCGGAGCTTCTAGCCGCACATTGAGATCCTGAAGGTGAGCCTTAGTTACACTTATTTAATTTTACTGTAATTAGTATAATTTTGCTTATGATACTGTAATTTAGTAGCCTGTCTGGGATCGGGGTGTTACACTCCACCACCGAACATCGCAGCCAACGACTCCAAAGCACCTGCTGAAGCGACAATTGACGATGCTCTCGACATCAACAACCTCAGCACTCTCTTCAGCAACCTCAAGCCTTGCTCCTCAGAGCAAGAAGGGGCCGGGGCCACGTGCTAAACCAATGGTGAAGCACCTCTAACAAGGAGTCAAACCTAGGGGCAATCCCCTTAACTTTGTAAATAATTTCTTTCTTGCATTTTATTTTCTTACAATTTACTTTTTAGCAATTTATTTCCTAACTTAGACAATAAAAGGGAAGGAAGTTGAGGATATGGCTTAGGTAGCTTAACTACCGCCATGTCCTCGTAAAGGGTATCTAACCAGCCTACTAAGAGTACAGGCCAAAAGAGAAGGGAGCTGGTCACCCAAATTGTTAGAGTATATCACTACTCCACGACATTCCCACAAGAACTAGCCAAGTCCCATGCCATCTTCTTAGTTGAAGAAGTGTCAAGTACCACTAGCAAAAACATCAGGAATTATGAAGTCTATGAACTAGTGGACACAGACGAAGACCCAGATGAAGAAGAAATGATGGGCCAGAATGTCTTTGAAGAAATGATGAACAAACTAAGGCCACTACTGAAGAGACAGAAGAAGTCAATTTGGGGACTGAAGCAGACTCAAAACCAGTTTGGATAAGCTCTACTCTTAGCTCGAATGAATGAACTAGAATAATAAAACTCTAGAAATATGTGAGAGTTTTGACATTCACTTATGAGGAAATGCCTGGGCTAGAGTCACTACTGGTAGAACACAAACTCCTCTTGAAGCTAGGCACAAAGACAGTAAAGCAAAAGCCCTGAAGCTTTGACTAGAACTGGCGTTGAAAGTTAAAGAGGAGATAGACAAGCTACACAGAGCCAAGTTTATCAAAATGGTAGTTTACCCATAGTGGATTGCCAACATAGTCTTGGTCATGAATAAGATGGCAGAGTTCGAGTCTGCATTGACTATCAAGATCTCAACAACGCCTACCCAAAAGACGACTTCCCCCTACCACACATTGACATCCTTATAGACAACACCACAGGCCATGAAATGCTTTTATTCATGGATGGCTTCTCCGGCTACAACCAAATCAAGCTCGCAAAGGAAGATCAAGAGAAGACCTCATTCACAACCCTATGGGGAACGTATTGTTACGTTGTCATGCCCTTTGGACTAAAGAATGCTGGAGCTACCTACCAAAGGGTCGTGATGGCAATATTTCACGACATGATGCATGACGACATGGAGTGCTATGTGGATGACCTGCTGGTGAAGTCAAAAATGAGAGTAGGACACTTTGAGGCACTAGAAAGAGTACTCTAGAGGACGGACCAATACAACCTTTGAATGAATCCCAAGAAGTGTGCCTTTGGAGTTATCGTTGGAAAGTTGCTCGGATTCTTAGTAAGTAAGAGGGGAATTGAGGTAGACCTTGTAAAGGCCAAAGCTATAACAGAGATGCCACCTCTGAAGAATATCAAGGAACTCAGAGGACTCATAGGAAGGTTGCAATTCATCCGAAGATTCATCTCCCAACAAGTAGAGCAATGCAGGCCTTCTATGAGCTATTGAAAGGTGGCATGGAATTCAAATGGGATAAGGCCTGTCAAGAAGCATTCAATGACCTGAAGTTCTACCTCCTCAATCCTCCAGTATTCGCAGCACCAGTACCTTGGAGACCGCTTCTACTCTATTTGGCAGTCATTGATAACTTCGTGGGTGTCGTCCTAGCCCAACACGATGAGGCAGGGAGGAAAAAGAAGGCTGTCTACTACCTAAGTAGAATGTTTGTTGAATATAAGAAGAAGTACTCCCAGATCGAGAAACATTGTCTAGCATTAGTATGGGCCTCTCAAAAGCTCAGACATTTCTTCCTAGCATACAAAGTCTGTTATATAGCCAAGATGGACCCTATTAAGTACATGTTCGAGAAGCCTATACTCTCCGGAAGATTAGCAAGATGGCAGATGCTCCTCATAGAGTTCGACTTGCAATTCGTTACGCAGAAGGCAGTTAAGTGGGAAGCGATCATGGATTAGCTCACCGGACTACCTTTGTCAGAATACCAGCCAGTCTCAACTGACTTCCTGGACGAAGAAATCCTCGCAACCAGCAGCGTCTCCCCGTTAGTTAGGGAATAGACTCTCTACTTCGATAGGGCGCTCAATTTACAGAGTGTCGGAATATGTGCAACGCTCCTCACTTCAAAAGGTGTCACCATCCCTTTCGTAGTGCAACTAGGCTTCTCGGTAAATAATAACGTAGCAGAATATGAAGCCCTCATCTTGAGGCTACGAACAACTCTTGATCTAGGGGCAAGGAATAGGAAGGTAGTAGGAGACTCACAGTTAGTCATCCAGCCGGTCCTCAGCAAATACAAAACCCTCTCACCAAGGCTTCGGGAGTACCACAACATAGTTTGAGCCTTGCTGAAGAAGTTTGACAAGGTTGTATACGTGCATGTGCTCAGAAGTAACAACATCTTGGCAGACTCTTTGGCTTCACATGCATCATCATTCCCCTTCCACCCTAAAGACAATAGGCAAACCATCATGGTACAGAGGGTCAACTCACAGACAGTGGAGTCAACTACAGAATGGGTCTAGGAGCTTCTAAAAGAGTTGCACCAAGAGGACACACTACACGTCGAGGTTTGTTATCACGGGACTGCAGGGGTCGACGATGGAAACCCGTGGTATTACGACATCATGAACTACATCTAGGAAGGCACTTTCTAGCCGTTTTCTACCTCCAAAGATAAATAAGCCCTGAGGAGAATGGCTACCAAGTATGATATTAGAGCCAACACACTGTTTTGAAGGATACCACTTGGCGTCAAACTTCGATGTGTGGATGCATTAGAAGCAGTCAAAATTCTCAAGGAGACACATGTGGGAGCTTGCGAGGGGCACATCAACTCCTAGGCTATGGCCAAATGATCATTAGAAGTGGATAGTATTGGCCTACAATGGAAGTTGACTGCACGGATAAAGTCAAACGAAGCAAGAGTTGCCAACTACACGCCAACAAAATCCATGCTCTAGCATTAACACTCCATGCAATGTCAGCACCTTGGCCCTTTGCTATGTGGGCCTTCGATGTGGTTGGGACAATCTAACAAGGAAAAGGAAGCACTTTCATCCTCACGACAACCAAGTACTTGACAAAATGGGCCAAAGTAGAAGCATTTGCGAACATCAAAGCCACAACCCTATGTCGATTCCTCCAGAGAAATATCATCTCTAGGTTTGGGACTCCTAAAACCTTAGTAGTAGACAACGGGCCAATCTTCATCTTAGAGGAGTTCACTAAGTTGTGCAAAAAGTTCGGTATCACTCTACATCACTCCTCTCCTTATTATCCTCAAGGAAATGGACAAGCAGAAGCTACTAATAAGACCCTAATAAAAATCATTAAAAGACGATAGAAGATGCCAAGGGATTAGATTGGATAGATAAGTTAATTAATACTTTGTGGGCTTGCCGCACCACCATAAGAACGACAATGGATCAAACACCTTATGCCTTGACCTTTGGAATGGAAGCAGTAGTCCCACACGAAATCTTGATCGCCTCATTGAGAATCCAAGTAGATGCAGGAATGTCTGTTGAGGAAAAGTGGCAGACATTGTTGCTCCACTTAGAGCTTCTCAATGAAAAGTGACTCGCAACTGTCGAGCACGCACATGTCTACTAGCGAAGAATAACTAGGGCTTATTAGAAGAGGTAATTGAACACAAATTTAACATAGGTGACTTGGTAATCAAGGAGATGCTACCTATCAATAAGCCACATCCAAAGGGAAAGTTAAAGCCAAACTGGGAGGGGCCTTATGTCATGGTGGTTGCATATCCAGGCAATGCTTATCGGGTATCCCAAAATGGGATAGATTTGCCTGATCCCTGGAATGCAATGCACTTAAGGAAGTACTACCCTCGATCAGCATGTCAACATCTAGAAGTGTAACATCAGGGCCTGATTATCCATTTTGTAATAAACCATGTATTAATTTGCATTATTGTGTTCAATGGTTTATTAATGGATAATCTATTGTTTCTTGGCTGTGTGTGATTGTGGCTGGCTTTCTGTGCATTTGCCTGTGTGTGATTGTGGCTGGCTTTCTGTGCATTTGCCTGTGTTTTGGGACCCTTGTGGAGTCTGATTTGAGGATGCACAGTTGTCTCGATTTACGTGCCATTATTTTCTCTTTTCTTTTCTACCTCTTTTTCTTTCTTTCTCTCATGAGCCCCAGCTTCCACCATTTTTCTGTCTTCTTCTTCATCCCGTGCCACCAGCGACGGAGGCCCGTGCCTCCCCATCTCATCCGACGGGATGGGTGGCCGGCGCCATGTGGATGGGGATGGAGATAAGAGAGGGAGGCAGTGGCAGAGCAGAGGAGGTGTGCTGCGCAGAAAGAAAAGAAGGGAAGAAAGGGAGCTGAGGCGCTTGCAACCGTGGGAGGAGGTGGTGAGCTTCCAGGTGTTCCACCGGAGCTCGTGGAGGCTTGCCGGAGTGTGGTAAGGGGCCTGGGACAGGTACGCGACCTCCTCCTTCTTCTGTCCCGTTTTTGGGTTAACTGTAGGTTTAATGCATGAAATTGTGATAAATGCATGAAAAATCATAGGAAATTAGTATGTGATTGAGAATGTGTTGATTAGCATGTTTATGATGCCATCATGCTGATTTATGGGTTTTTTGTGC
>JAMKQA010011617.1:0-12753 GCA_024699735.1 Posidonia australis
ATATGTGATGGGTAAATCTAACTTCTCACACCCCAAGATGTTACAACAGGATAAGAGGTCTGTGTGGGAGACCCCCACTCCTGTTAAAGAGGATTTAAGGAAATTTATCTTGAGGCCAGAGCAAGCCTGAAAGCAACATAGAATTCTTTTGACATTAATCAAATTATCCTTATTGTCATTCAGAAATAATAAAGTATCATCAGCATATTGTAAATTAACCACTAAAGGCCCTTCATTGGGAAATGAAATCCCAGCAATTAAATTATTCCTCATTGCCAGCTTCAACATTGCATTCAGGACATTGGATGCAATGATGAATAGAAGAGGGGATAAAGGGTCCCCCTGCCTAATCCCATTAGTTGCCCCAAAGTATATTTTAGGTGAACCATTGATTAACACAGAAAATTTTGCTGTTTGTATACACATACGAATCCACTTGATCCACCTATCTCCAAAACCCAGGCCAGATAATGAATCAAGGAGGAAACTCCAATTGACATTATCAAAGGCTTTTTCAAAGTCTATTTTCAATAAATAACCTTTAATATTTGAGGACTTCATGTAGTGAAGAGTTTCCTGAGCAATCAGGAAACAGTCCCGTATGGACCTTCCTTTTAGGAATGCACACTGTGATGCATCCATGACAGAATTAAGAACTGGATTTAACCTAGAGGCTAGAGTCTTGGAAATGATTTTATAGATACTATTGAGTAAACTGATAGGTCTATAGTCCTGAATCCTAATGGACCCCAACTTTTTTGGAATTAGGTCTGGTTGATTGATGACAGAAAGTCAGGGTCATTTGAACAGAACAGTACATTGAAGATGTTAATTATTTCTTCCTTAAGAAGTTCCCAAAATTGTTGGAAAAAGAAAATGGGAAATCCATCAGGACCTAGTGACTTATCCCCAGCAAGGTGGAAAACACTTCTCCTAATTTCCTCCTCCTCAAAAGGGGTCTCTAACTGATGTGGATTGGATACTTTTGTAGGGATTAAAGCATCCCAATCAAAAGTCATATGAGAGTAAACTCCCTTATTGAATAACCCAGTGAAGTGATCCTCTGCCACCCCACAAATTTCAGAATGGCCAGTAGAGACACAGTTGTTGATTAGTATAGAGGAAATATTACTTCTCCTCCTATGGCATTTAACCATATTATGAAAGAAAGAGGTATTCAAATCCCCTTCTTTTAACCATTGGATTCTAGATTTTTGTCTCCAATATACCTCTTGCTCTTTAAGGAGAGAAAGATGTTCCACTCTCATTACCTTTTTCAGAGCCCAATCTATTTTCTCAGAGTCTTTAACTTGATTGTCCATTTCCTCAATTAATGCCTCAATTGTTCTGAGTCTATTCTTTCTAGAAGCTATAATTGGTGCTAACCAGTTTTTGAGAATAGCTTTTAAGTTCTTTAATTTAGCACTAAACTCAAAAACAGGAGATGTAACAGACAGGGGATAACCATTTTGCCCCCAATAATCCTTGATAACTTTTTCTATACCTTCATAGGATAACCAAGATTTGTAAAATTTGAAAGGAATGGGACCCCAATTTGGGGTTTGAGTATTAATCAGGATAGGAATATGATCAGATACTATCCTGGCCTTCCTAGTACAGATAGAGTCTGGAAATCTCACAGACCAACCTTGATACATAAGGAAGCGATCAAGCTTAACCATTACAGGGTTTTCTTGAAAATTTGACCAAGTGAAGTAGAAGTTATTTGGTGATAAATCTATCAATGAATTTTGGTCAATGAAGAGATTAAATCTGTCCATGTGTATGTTGCTGCCAATGATAGGGGAATGTTCACTAGGGAACCTTATCACATTAAAATCACCCCCAGAAGCCAGCAATTATTAACCAAAGTACCAATATGGTGTAATTCTTCCATGAAAATAGGTTTCAAACTCTGGTCGCAGGGGCCATAGACCCTAGTGAGCCACCAAATCAGCTTGTTGTCCAGATTTTCAAAGTTGATAGTAAGACTAAAACTAAAAAGGAGGCATCTGATAGCCTTGCATTGCCTGCAATCCCACCCAATCAGTATCCCCCCTGAAGCACCAACAAAGGGGACAAAAGACCAAGTGTTAATTTTATGACCACCTAAATATCTTAAACACCTTTCAGGAAACTCTTCCTGCTTGGTTTCACTTACAATAATGATATCGCATCTGTTAGATGCAATAAATTCCTTTAGTTCTCTCTTCTTATGCCCAGACCCCATGCCTCGAATATTTCAGGCAACTATAATCATAAAAAAATGATTGTATCTAAACAGAAGAGCCCCCCATCCAAGGGACCCTGGGGGTCTTCCAACAGGACAAACTCTTTGCCTTGCTCCTTTCTTATTTGATTGAAAAATACAATTGCTTCTTCTTTAGAGGATAAAGAAATACCAATTTTACTACAAAAGCATTTGAAATGCTCATAAGACTCCCATAGCAGAGGATCCTCAGGAGAAGATCCAGATGTACCAGAAATTAGCAATTTAGCAGCACAAGCATCAGAGAAGTTACTAATTACAATGCCATGACATAAATCAGAAGTGTTTTCAAAGGTAGTATGCAAGTTCTCACCTGGAGCATGCACAGGAGTAGGAGGCCTGGAGGCAGGCTTCTCGGAGTGAGTAGAGTCCAGTTCATCCTGGTCCAGGCAGTCATAGATGGCCATGACCTTTCTGAATTTTGCCAGAGAAAAATGCCTTGCCTTTATTTCAGATTGCACCCACTTGGGGTCAACATCACTTGGCTCAGAATTTCTATGAGTAGGAGGGACAGGTGGTGCAGGAGTAGGTAACAACCCAGCTGACTCATGAGGTGAGGGCAAAGGAGAAGGTGATGAGGAGGGTCTCATCCAGACATTTTTCCCAGATTTCCACTAGGACTTGGAACTATGTTGGTTCTTACCACTAACATTGCCACGCCATCCCTTTTTAAAAGGTTTCCTGGCTGGGTTAAGATTCCTAGAGGAGGATACCTGGGAAGAGTGTTTGGGCCAGGCAGGAAAAGTCTTTTGGGATGGAGGGGAGGAAGAAGAACAAATGTCCCAACTAAGTCGATATTTAATAGGATAGACAGTTTTCCCATAACAGAAGAATCTCACATCAGGGATTTCTTTTCCCGGGAACATCTTAATCCTTACCCTAGCAAACCCCAAAAACTTGACTCTGTCAATAGATAAGTCAACCTTAATGAGTTCAGCAAAATCTGAAATCAACCGGTGGAATACCTCAACACACCACAAGTGGTGAGGGATGCCTTCCAGTCTGATCCAAGTCCCCTCTTCCTTAAGGGAGAGCACAGCGTTAGAGCTGGGCGACCAGTGTACGAATGAAGCAGATAGAGAATGAAGGGAGGACCCAAATCGACTCAAGATGTCGTTTTTATCTTTAATGGAAGGAAATTTCAATAGAAATTTCCCCTGGGAGAAATCAGAGATTTCTATTTTAATATGAGGGGGCCAGCTAGAGAGTATGTGCTGTGATAACATATCCAAAGTAAGACGGGAGGAGTGGTCTGTGACTATAACACAACAGGAGTAATGGATAGTAAGGTCACAAGATACATCAGTAGGGTATATAACAATCGGGTTTTGGGGCGACAACCCAGCCATAGAGGATTGAACTCTGGACTCCTGGAAAAAGTCACAAATAGCTACCGAATGAGAAGAAGCTTTACCTCTATAACAAGCCCCAGAAAATTTACAGTTGCTCTTTATATGGCCACGCAGACCACACAAGAAGCACCGATTATTATTCTTACAGAAACGTACCAGAGGGGACAGGAAATGCTTCTTCTTCGCCACCAGTGTCCACCCCGGAGAACCAGTGATGCAGTCTAGGGAATCCTCAGAGGAGGAGGAAGAGGGAGAGGGATTCAAAGCGGCAAAACGCGAGCCACCATACCCAAAATCAGAAATAATATTACCTTTGTCAAGCGAAATCTCTACTGCAGAGACAGAGGTCAGAAAATTCGGCGACATGTCAGAGTTATCAGGGTAGTGGGGGGGGTTACCATTCCCAGACAGAGAGCCTCCCTCCTCAATTAAAACAGAATCGACGTGAGGAGAGCAAGGGTCAATCAAAACTGGTGTCTCGTCTGCCAGATTTGATCCCAGAGGTCCCACCAAATCAGCAGAAGGTCAAGGGAAATGAATATTAAGATTATCACTCGCAGAATTTACGAAAAACCCCCCAACTACTCCCCAAGAGATGTTATAATCCTCGCAAAAAATAGGAGGACAAAATCGGGAATACCCCCACACGGAGTACTAGGGGTCAGCGAGACCAGGTGTGTCTGCCACGCCACCACAAGTTGCAGGATCCTCGCTCCGCCGGCCCACCGGAAGTTGCAGAGGGATCGCCGGGTCGGAATGAAATATTGGATCCACACATACAATATGCGAAAAAATAGAGCAAGATCCACCAATAGTTTAAGGAAAAGACCCCCCAACCGATCGAAAAACCATAGGCGATCCAAAAGCATCATAAAAACCAGAGAAACCACAGCTAGATGAAGCTAAAAATCTCGCTATCTCAGATCCATATTCATCAATAATGGTATTGCCAAAGAAACATGAAACCAGCATATTTAACCAACACTGAGATATCGGTCTGTAAATAAAACAAAAGTCCACAGAAATATGCACATCACTATTAACAGGAAGGCTCATGCAAGGGGTATAGCCAAAGAAGATCACCAGGATACCAGATCTGGAAGATCTGGGATCATCGGAGAGGGATCTTCTCCAGGAAGAGTCGGAGATAGATGCAAGAGAACTCCCCTCTACCGACTCAAAGAGAGAAGCGGGGGCCTTCCTCTTCCGATTGCCCCTAAATGGGCAAGACGGAGAAGAAGGAGGGACAGAAGTTACCATCTGAAATGACGCCGCCTCAGTCCCGACGCTCTCGCCCTGCGTGGCTTTACGCGAGCGGAGATAGTAAGGATCTCGACGACCCGGGGGTAGACGTCGACCAACCATAGATCTCAGGGGGGGAGAAGAAAACACGATCGAGGATGCAGCAAAATGATGCACAGTTTTACTAAACAGCAGAGCACTTTTTTTCGCTAGAGCACTTTTTTCGCAACGATAGCAAAAGTTACCCTATTTTATAAACATTGTTTTTCCTAATTCCAGTAACGATCACTATTTTATGCTGGAATCAAGAATGGAGCACCCCTTTTTATCAAATATAATTCTATCAAAATAGATGGAGTTGCTAGTGAATACTTGAACCTTAAAGGAGTTGAAAAATGCACCTCAAGATTCATCAGCTTACGAAATAGGATTGATGATGTTGATAAATTATTGGATTGGCTTGAATGAAGACCAAGGAGTTCCATGATTTCCTTAAGTTCCACAAATTCATAAAGTGTAGTACAAAATATCAAAAGATCACCAGCAAACAAAAGATGGGAGAATAATGGAGCTTGATCATTAATTTACACCCATTGCTAAAGTCCATTGGGTATTGCTATTCTGAAAATATGAGTTCGGCCTTCCATTCACATCCATTATGCCAGAAGTGTCCATAATGGAAAATTGTGCTCTGTGGAGGGGGCGGATCAATACTGAGCAAAATCTGGGATTGTAGTCACCGTTGACTGCCGACATGTGCTTTACTCGAGCCAGTGGATAGTGAATGCATCAGTCCGAAGAACAGAAGCCTCAATCTAATATTTTCATAATGAAATGAGAAGCCACACGTCTTTTGGACCATGTATAACCAAGACCAATGAAAGGTAAATCCAATAGACCTTTCGTTTTAATAAAGTTTTTGAAAGTACCATATTGCTGAGGTTGGAAATCTCCTTCATGGTAATCCTTGTGTGTGAGAAAGGAGTTGAAACCCAGACATACCTAAGGAAGCATGAAGGTGTTGATCACGTAATGCAAATTTTCTCATACAATAACAGTCAGTATGTGCTAGTGGACAATGGTCCATACATATAGATAGTTAGCCCAGGAAAATAAGGAGCCATTGATTCGGGCTACAATGATAGGGTTTCCAGCATTTAAAATCAAAAGATCTGTGGATTGGTTCCAAACTAGCTAGAGACCACCTGATAGGCCCAGAACGTCACAATACTACGCGTACCAGAATGTTTAGACAAAATGGTGAAGTTGTACTCAGAATTACATTTGGTTTTAGAGAAAAAGACAATCAGAGGTTGGACATTTATTAACAATTAATGTGGCCCAAGATAGGATATTATATGATGGCAGAGGTAAGATCCCATGAGAAGTCTTAGGTTGAAAATTACAGTGTTGGGGATGAAGAGGGGTCTGGAGAGATGCAGAAGTCGCATATGGTTTTTGAGGAATTGGCAAATGGCTTTATGAAACTAGGTGAGAGAGTCGTTAGTAGGAGTATACATGAGTCTGGGTTGACTTGAAAATCAAACTAACTTAGAGTCTGGGTTGACTTGAAAACCAAACTAACTTAAATCACGTGAGTTGGGTTGGGTTGGGTTAAGTTTTTTTAATCATAAATTAGATATGGATTGGAAAATCCTAAATCCGAACTTTATAGGTTGGGTATGAGTTTCAAGTTTGGATTAACTAATCCAACCAGAACCCGAAGGTATATATATATAATAGTAATTATTTATATTTAAAAAAACATAATATATATATAATTTTTAATTTATAAAAGTATAAAACATTAATCACAACTTCTTTTTTCACTTCTCATACTTCGCACTTGTATATAGACAATATTAGTAGAGTTACTTTTGTTTGTTAAGCAACTATACTTTTATTAGCTATTTTTAAATCAATAAACTATAAATTATCCTCTAATTTTTGCAGTCTTCTTGTCTTTTAGTTAAGTTAGCACCATTCTCTTGTATATTTGGAAAAAATTATTATTAAATGACTAAGCAACATTAATGTATAGTATGTCAATTTTTTTGACTTTTATTATCATTTTTTTTGTAATTAATAATAGATGAGTTTATATCTTTTTTTTTTGTATAAAATTCAAGTACTATAAAATCTGAGAATCGACCCAACCCAACCTAAAGTTTGTGGATTTGGATTGGATTGAGTCTGGATTAGGTATGAGTTAGATATGGATTCAAACTTATTTAATTCGAACAATATGAATGGAATTATCGATTTACTCCTAATCCAACCAAACTCGATCCTAATTTACAGTGATGGATGGAAGTGATGATATGCGTAGGTCAACAAATGACTGGAGAGTCAGGCTGGCAGCCATGCAGTTGAATTTCCATGGATGCAGGGCCATAGTTCTTTAGTAGATGGTGGAATATGATGGTGGGATGAAGACAATGTAGATAAAGACAAAAAGTGGGATTTGATAGGAGGATCTGGGGACTAGGGATTGGTAGACGTGTAAGGTAAGTGTGTAGAGAACAGAACCTGAGTTACGTTGTTGGTACTTGTCCTGCTGGAAAGACACTGTTGAACGACCCTTTCTCAGATATAGGATATGGTGCATTACTCGTGCCTTCGCCTACTGGAAATGGTAGGGTTCTGGGCATCACCGGACCTGATGTGTGGGGCAAGGCAAACGATGGATGCGAAGCAGCACTGTGCCTTCATCAACTGGAACTTGTAGGGTGCCGATCATCATCTGAGCACCTGGGGTGAGGGAGGACTCTTTGTCAAATACGAAAGTTTCCAGAAATTCTGAACTCAAGGACGTGGAGTCGCTCTGTTGGTATTAGAGTAGCATGGTTGGATTTGGAGTTGGAAGAATGGTTGCTGTCTTGGGTCTTCAATGCAAACTCAAACTCTAAAGGCGATGTTTTTGATAACAGTCTTCACACACATGACTTATTTTTCCATGAAATCGACAAAAGTGTGGCAAGTTCTCATGTTTTTATATTAACAGTATGGAGCTCACTGATGTGACCCTTGAATAAGTGTGAACAAGGTAAACCTTCATCTGTCAACAACTGCATCGTGATGGTCGAAAAAGAGCACCAGGTAGCAACTTCAACAAGAGAAGGCCTGATGGGTTACCGATTTGGGAAGCCAAATCCAGTGCATTATCAACAGAAATAGACTCCCATTTGAGGCCATGGTGATGAACACATAGAGGAACAAAATCAACTTGGAAGAGGGAACTCAGTCATGAAGAGAGGAGTAACAACGATTAGTAATGCTTGTGTATATTACCAATACAAGAATAAATAGAATTGTGTTACAGTAGTAGGATTTATATACACGAGATGAAGGAAGAAGAAGAACAGTGACAATGTGTAACGATCCGATCCTAAATCATTACGTAAAATCTAGTTACCAGTTTTTTCTTTAATTACTTACATCAAATCTAAAGTTAAATCTAATATTAAACAATTTAAATCAAAATATTGCTAATTGAATTAAATTAAACTAAATACTTATCTAAATCTTTAATGTGTGGTCGATTGGCTCTGACTTCATGTACATTAGTAACTTCTACTCCTATCCTGTACTTGAAAAAGCACCAACAAAAACACACATGAGTGACCACTAAAAGGTCATCCAGCACACATCCCACTAAAGAAACACTTTACTCTGGCATCTTTCCAAGATGTCGCACACAATTCTTAGGCAATACTCTTTTGCTCCACATGCAACATAGTTAAGAAGTCTTATTTTTGAAAACTATTCTTTTCTTTTCTAAATCATATTCTTGACTTTCAAGACCTATTTTCTGTCATTTCTTTCAAATCACATGTATGATTTTCAAAACTTAATGCATACTTGAAATGGCCACTCTTGTCAAGTGAAGTCGTAACCACTAGAGTGTACCCCACTAGTATCGGGTCTTTGCTCAATCAAACAAACAAGTAAATCTCAAAATTGGCACAATTCCTTTCTTTTCAAAATACTTTCTTTTTACTTTAAAATCTCACGCTTTACTCAAGTATTTTTCTTTTCGTTTGAAAACTCATGCTTTTCTAAAACATCTTTCTTTTTTTGTAAAACCTCATGCTTTTCTGAAATACTTTTCTTTTCTATGAAAGTCTTATGTTTTTTTGAAATACTTTCTCATAAATCTTTAAACTAAGTTCCCACTGGAACCAAAACTTTAGAAAGGTCTATTCGAAGAAAATCTCTTCAAATCATGACTTTTCAAATATTTACATTCTTTTTTGAAACTCATGCATTTTTGAAAAACAACTCCTACGACTAACTTCCAACCCAAACTCTACCTCAAGAATTGGCTAAAAATACAACTCTGGCTGGAACTAGTCCTAAAACACTAGTCTCAACTCAACTAGTGTGACCATGCTGGTAGAACCCTGTATGACTCATCCTGTATGGAAACACACTAAGAATCCCAATATAATCATGACGAAGATGGTGAATCCGAGGAAGAAGACCTGACTCAGAAACACCAAAGAGGGATAAGAAAAGGATAAAGAAAAGGAGTCGCCACTTAGTCTTTTAATGGAAAGACGAGGAAAACTAAATACAAAGAAAACTCATAAAAATCAATGCAAAGAAATACATATGTGCCCCGTGCCTAATGTATGCGGCACGTAAATCACTGCAGGCCAGAGAAAGGGTAAGGATTCTTATTATGTATGGGGAATGTGTTAGGCACCCCCATACACCTGAGAAATCGGTCTTTCAAGGTTAATCGCTTACTCATGATCTAGTGTGTGCATGCTTGTTTACTTTTAATGCACATGCTTAGGATGAATGCGAAAACATGACATCAATTTCCATGAAAATCTTAATGAGAAAGAAGCAATAAGGAAATTAATCCAAGGGACAATGTAGGCATTGAGAATGTTACTTAATGTACACCCTAAGGCATTGGGAAAATCTTGTAAAAATTAGAAATGTTCGAAGATTGACACAAAAAACAACAGAAACTAGAAAAGTTGGAGAAAGTCAAAAGGAGAAAATAATTCGTATTCAGCTCCATATCGGTATTATCATGCCTATTAAAGTACGCCAATGTGCGAAAAAATCCCAACACAATTCAAAATAATAAAAACTCATGAAAATTGAAAATCAAGGTGAAAACAGATAAATTTCACAAGGAAAGGGCATTTTTGGCAAATCATGCCACATTATTGTATGCCCTAAGATGAGATAAGGATGGCTAGGGAAATCAAATAGAGATCAAGAAATCAAGGAGTGGTCAAATCAAGAAGCAAATAATTGGTTGTAACTATCTAGATTCTTGGGCCCCACACCGATGATTTTCGCCAATTGATTCTGTTAGCTGAAACCGTTGCATGTAACCTCCAGATACTCTCGTCAGGAGTGTTTGTCGGCTTCCACCGTCATCGGGAATTGCATGACCCGTTACCAGTCTAGTTGCTGAACTCTGATTGTGATCTCAAGAGAAAATGATTGAAAGGTTTGATTCTCGATCAAGAAAGTTAGAAGGATGCATGGGAAGCTCACGCAATTAATTGTATCGAATGGTAGCTCGCTGTAATCCCTTCCCCATCGATCTTGTCGGTGAAGGCACTAGCTGACCTCGATGGATGACGGCAAGGTCTGCTGAGCCACGATGAGGCCAGGAAGAATGATCCAGGCACACAAGAAGCAAACTCAAATTAAAACAGACTCCTCCATGCAATTAGGCCACCAGAATGTCATCTCAATCACTCTCACTACATAGCTCACCGGCACGAGTGCCCGACGACTACAGAGAAACACTGACGTGCCCCGTGGATAGCTGGTGAACCACGAGAGATGGAGAGGAAGTGTTGGAAAAGCAAGGTGGAAGGTAGGAAAAAAGAGTTGTATGCCTAGATTCAAGGAAGGATCAACGGATCCTTCTGCAAGTCTACCTCATCGGCACAAGCGCCAATCGTCCTCGTCCGAGGTCAGTGAACTTTGCTTGGTTTCCGGAGAGGTAGGGAAGCAAAGGGAGTGAACTAGGAGGAAGGCAAACAATAATCTTTGCAAGAAAACACACCAAAACACTTCTCCCTAGCTCGTTGTTGCTAGCGCTAGCTAAGCTCCGACGTGTTGCATCGTTCAGCCAATGACGGTGGAGGGAGAGGAAGAAGAGTCCTCCGAGGCATGCCTACGGTGGGCAAGGCTCATTGACCTCACTCCTGGCTTCGTGCATGGTCGGAGTGGAGAAGCTCCTTATCGCTGTTATCCATAGGGACCGCTGGAGAAGGGGAGGAATCGGGTGTCGGAAATCGACTCTCGATAAATCATGCGCTTATGTATGGCTCAAAAGGAAGTAGAAGGGTATAACACCCATAAAATTCATTTTGTAATTATTTATATTATAATGAATTTATTTTTGGAAGGGTGTTACTGTTCTGAGGCCTGTTTGTGTGATTTCGTGCTTTTGGGCTTGAGCCTCGTGGGCCAGTTTCTATTTGCGTGTTCCTGTATGTGGTTGGCACTATGCATTGTGGCACTATGTGTGTGGGGCCCAAGTGTGGGTCCGTGTGGGAGCCATGTTGTGGGTCGGTTGGTGAGGATGTTTGGCACGAGGAGTCGTTGGCTAGTGTAAGGTGGCTGGTTGGCAGAGCGCACAGGTATGCACACGCTCAACTGCTTCATTGCATGGCTTTATAAGCTCATGCACACCTCAGTGCATGAACCATCCCTCCTCCCCCTTGGCCGCATCTCCTCTTTCTCGAGCACACCATTCCACCTCCTCCTTCACTCCACCACCTCTCTCTTTCTCTCACCCTCCACCTGTTCTCTCTCCCTCCACTCACTCCTTCTCTCCCTCTCTCCTCACGTTCCCATCTCTTCTCTTGTCCACCCCTGTTCGGTGTGCTCGAGAGACGACAGAGGTGTGCGGTGGTGTGCGATGGTGCGCGGAGCTTCGGTGAGACGTCCCTAAGGTCGTGGAGTGACCATGGACGTGCGGGCTCGCCAGAGTTGGCTAGAGATCGAATTGGATCGTCGGAACACGTTTTACAGGTACACACTCCAATTTAATGAGTAGAATGCATGTAAAATGGTAGAAATGCTTAGGTTGCATGTAATTTAGGTTAAATTTAATATTTTGGAATTTATGAGAATTTGTTGTGGTTTTTATGAATATTTATGGCGGCATTTGAGTTTTGGGTCCTTTGACCCTCCTGCATTTGCGAATTTATATCTTGATGCATGGTGAATGGTTTTTGGTTTTGTTTGTTGGAATTTGGAGTAGACTCGATGGTCGACATCTTATGTTTTATGTGTGATTTTTAGTACTTGTTTTGCGGGTCTGCCCTAAGGTCTCACTTTGGGTGATTTCGAACGTTTTTAGCTTTGCGTCATTTTTTGGTTTCGCAAGAAACGACATACCGAACCATTTTGGTTTGCCGTTTTGCTGTCAGTATTGGTTCTCTAGTTAAACTTCTGTCATTCGATTTTGGACAATCGACCAAATCAGGAGATTTCGGTCGACCGAACTATTTTTGGTATGCTGATTTTGACCATGAGTATTGACCGTTGACCTATTTCAGTCGACTGATCCAAATCGGTCTATCGAATTGGGGGTTTTCGACATACTGAACGGGGGTTTTCGGCATATCGAACCTGTTTTTTGGCATGCCGAATCAAGGCCCAAATGTTTTTACAAAATCTGATTTTGAGGGTGTGACCATGCCCGACCCGAAGGGAGGGGTGGGGAGGAGACCGCAGCCATGCCGAGACGGCGAAGGCGCAAGGATAAAAGAAAAGAAAAGGGAGTTGCCACCTAGTCTTTTAAGAGAAAGACGAGGAAAACCACAAAAGGATGAATGCATGTGATGCAGATGGGAAGGCTGGATGTCTGCTAACCAGAGGATGGGTAAGGATTCCTATTAC
>JAMKQA010011623.1:0-15799 GCA_024699735.1 Posidonia australis
AGTCCTCGCAAAATTTCTTACGAGGATTTAGCGAGGACATTTACTCACAATTGAAATTTAACGATGATGCATATAGTGAGGACTTATTGTCCTCGCAAACTCCATTAGCGAGGAAATGGCGAGGACATTGCGAGGACTTAGCGAGGACATTTGTCCTCGCGATTTCTTTTTTTTCTAGTAGTGCACTGATTCTTCAGCTATGTCCTTTCCCTTGTCATTTGTAACCATATCTATCATACATTTTCAATAGAAAACATACAATAGCATATCAATACAATTAGTCCATAATTATATAAAATTACAACAATTATAAATTGAATTGGTAAATCAAACAAATATCAAAACATTACAACAATTATAAGCTATAATTAAGAGATCAAAAGTTAAATAAAAAAGAACACATTTACCGAAAATTATTGAAAATAAACCAGGAACAATAGATCTTAAGGAGTTTGAGAACAATGTGAAATGAAGCCATGCTTCCCAATTACACATGCTGGTTATAATATATAAGAACCGATCAACATGGAAAGCTACACGAACACCTACTTAAGCTTTTCTGGTGTTTAATTGATCACATAAATGTTTAATTGATCACATAACCCACACGAATGCCTACATTAGTTTTTAGATTAGTGTCATATCTAATATAGAAAGCGATCATATAAATATGTAATTGACAATTGAGTAAAATCTTTTAATGCCATGAGTTGTGTTCCATGTATAGTGTTAATTGCTAAAACAAATGATGATGCTGATCAAATTTCTTGTGATCCAATATAACAATCATAGTTTTATATAATTTACATTCATAAGTCTGTTTAGTTAACTTTGCTTCATTACTTAAAAAGAAACAATCCTTCCCTTTCCTGCTCCTCCTCACACTTCCTTCCTCCGTCTAGTGTTTGCGAGGGGGAGAGAGAGAGAGGGATAGAGAGAGAGAGCACCGATGGGAGGGGCAAGGGCAATAATAAGTATATGATATGATCCAATTGATAGGTCTGATTGTATCTAATTGGAATAGACGAATGGTTATTTCTTCTAGGAAGGTAATGCACATGCAATTTATTAGTCTTACTTGTCGTCAACAAAAATTGTCTTGATACATGGTTACAAAAGTTGGCCAACAACATCTTTTGCCTGTGTTTGAGGTAGATAAACATCCAGTAGTGTTTCTCATTGACTGTTGGATCGATGTTACCGCCATCATCTGATAGAACATAGAATTGAGAGACATTATGGTGTATAATGGGGCTATTTATTATTAGAACCACTTTCTCATTTTTCTTGGTGAAATTTTGGAGGAAAATTATATTCTAGACCCCCTGTAGTTCTCACATAGTGGGAGCTCATGCACTGGGTTTATTGAAAATGAAAAGAATCTTTAGACTAAATTAAATGAAAAGAATAACTTGAAAAATACTCTAGGGTATATTGAAAATAGAAGTTACATCAAGGAAAAATCAAAGTCATAATAGCTAAAGAGACATTATTGTGACAGATGGGAAATAAAATAAAAGCCCTTCCTAATAAAGTATATGGTCCCAAATACTTCTGCTGAATCAGCAACCCTCACATAGCCTCCACCCGGTTCTCAGTTGTCAGTTGTCACCCATTCATTGATGCATAGTTTATGATATAACCATGTTCACTTTTGTCTCCTTCTAAGGAGAAGCTAGAGGAAGCCATGGGAAGGTACGAGAAGCTGGAGAAGGTGAGGGAGGGGACCTACGAGAAGGAATGGATCTGTACGAGAAGCTGGAGAAGGTGGGGGAGGGGACCTATGGTCTACTGGCCGAGGGAGAAAGCCACGGGCAAGATCGTCGCGCTCAAGAAGACCCACCTCCCCGAGGACGACGAGGGTGTCCTGCCCATCACCCTCCGGGAGGTCTCCCTCCTCCACATGCTGTCCTCCGATCCCCACGTCGTCAGGTTTCCCCCGTTTCGAACTTGGGTTCTTTCTTCTTTCCTTTTTTTTTGGGTTCCTTGTCTACCAAATTTCTGTTGTTGAAGTTGATTTCTAAGTAAAGCTCTGGTCTTTTCGTTTTTCTGTCTGATTCACGAAGACTACATGCTGGAATGCGACAAGCCATTTTCTGTCTAATTCGGATTCTCCATCGACGGGAAGTTCTTAGGGATAATCACTGATCCTTCCCTTTTCTGTTCTTTTCTACGTCTTTAGGTTTTGGCAAATGACTTGTTGAAGTTCCTTGATTTGTGTTGGGACGGAATGGTTTTATGAGCAGATTCTGTTGTGTAGATAGAATTTTTTTGGATTGAGTTGGTTTTCGTATATGCTTATGAATGCTCGACACAGAAAGCAAGGAAGAAGAAGAAGAAGAAGAAGAAATTGTGTATGAAAGAAGATTTTTTTTAGGAAGAAGGAGATTACTCACTGCGAGAAGCCTTGTCTTGCTAGCCCTTCTCGTGAAAGAAGAAAGAAGAATGCAGAGGAAGAAGAGAAAACAAGGAAGAAGGAGGAGGACAGAAGTCCCTCGTTTTTGTTGGGATTCGAGTGTATGAGGGAGGAAAAAAAAAAATCTTTCTGCCTTTAATATTTTGAAAACCAAAGGAAATAGTTTCCTTTTCTCTTGTAAGTACAAACACCAAATTTAAAAATGGTCAAATGTAAATTTATTTCTTTTCCTTTCATTTCCTCTGGATTTCAAAGACACAAACCCCCCCATAGCCTCCATCTCCATCTTCTTCTCCCTCTCCCATCCCATGAACACCTCACAACCACTGCCCTCACCACACCCAAAATAGCCCTTGCACCACCTCCACCTCACAGCCTATTCCTCCACCTCACAACAACCCAACCAAAAGCCTCTCTCTTCCACTCTTCCCACATCTCTCAGCACACACAGTAGCCACACAAGCCACAACCAACATGCCTTTCCAAAGCCCTTGAACCCTCACACGTAGCAGCCACAACCAACACCATCACCTTAGCCCCTTCCTTGGTCGTCGACCACCTCCTCAAGCCTCTCTTCCTCCAACCCAACACCACATCACCTCTGTCCAAGCTCTCCTCTCAGCCCACCTCACATCCTCCTTCTCCATCGTACCACACCCAAGGAGAGGCTCGCATCGAAACCACCACAGCAGCCAGCCCACCTCACGTCCACCTTCTCCATCGTACCACACCCAAGGAGAGGCTTGCATCGAAGCCACCATAGCAACCAGCCCACCTCATGTCCTCCTCTCTCCTCTCACATCACCGAACCAACTAGCTACACCTCCACCTCTCACGCTGCAACCTCAACCCGCTGCAACCTCAACCCATTGCAACTCCCATCTTCACATGGCAACACCCATTTTCATGTAATAGCCCTCCTCCCCTTCCATCTTTCTCCATCTCTCCATCCCTCACTCACAACCTTCCTCCTCCATTCCTCCTCCCTCACCACACTCACTAATAGCCCACCACCATCTAGCAGACACACAACCAAAACCCAACACCCATACCACTCACATCACCTCCAAACATCCCCCTCTCAACCATTCCCCTCTCTCATCTCTTATCGTCACCCAAACAATCCAGAGCAGCAATCGAAGGCTCCACCACAGTCACCGGCTGTCCATCACCTCCTCCTCCAGCACATCGCTCACCCCAACAACCCACCACAACTTGCCTTCATTTCTCTAACTACCATAGCCTTGTTTCCGGCCACCAAGCACAGCCAAGCATCCCCAGCCTTGCACAGCCTAGCACGCACTTTCAAAGTATCCCCATGCCACTAGCCAGCCACTATATTCAGCCCAACTCAGCTTGGTTGCCTCCTCCACAATCGGATGTGTCAATCTAGAAGAAGCCACCACGGGAGGGACAAATGCAAGTCAACGTAAGTAGGCCCTTGGCCTTGGTAGTCTGTTTATCCAATGTTGACTCCCTAAATGTGTTTGTGTTGCCCTCCTTATGTTTTTTTGCATGCATATCTACAATTTCATGCTCCTCATGCTTCCATGATATTATCTTTCTTAGTTCATATTGCATGCAAGTATTTATATTTACACCTCATGATGTTTTTCCCCTTTCTTAGTTGTTATTGCATGCATGTATTTACATTCATTCCTCTTGTTATGTATGCATGTCTACAATGTTTAACTCCATGGATGTGTTTCTTACTCTTGTTATGTATGCATGTTTCTTTGCTCTTCTTCATGATGCCTTTTCTTTTGATATGCTTATATTACATGCATGCTTTTGCTATGTTTAAATGGCATGGGTTTATTGGGTGATGCCATTACTAAGTTTAATGTGAGTATATTGCATGATGCCTTTTGCTGTGTTTGCATTAATGCTTTTACCAGATTTGTTGGATGCTTGTATGTATATTTGCATTGTTTTGTCACTTCACCGTTGCACACATTGTGATGGTGGTGGATGTGAACTCATGCACGTGCACGTACACCACACTTTCATTGCATTTCTAAGTTCCTCCACTATCCCATAGGGTCACAAAATGACACACTGGAGCTTGCAGCTCCTCCTATGGTTGTGAAGTTCCATGGTGGCCATGGCTTGTTTAGGACATATAGGAGTACTCAACAACATCCATTCATACTTCGACAATACCCACTAGCATGTTTCAATGCCTACATTAAGCCCTTGTTGGCATACGAGCTTGTTGTCTCTAAAAGAGTGACTGGGGCACACCAAGTCGAAACACCAAGATGGAGCACCAACCTAGCACACCATCCAAGTGTCACTCCTCTGTTCTAGTGCAGAAGATAGTAAGTTTACACCTTGTTTTGCATTGCCTTTTGCAAATTCCATTTGCATGATTTGTCATCCATCACATATTACACTCTTATTTGCATTATATTTAACACTAGTTTTGCACCCCATAAAGCAAGGATGCTTACTATCCATTCTCTTGCGAATTGAGTGTTCAATCAAGCTCTATTGGCACGTTCTCTTTGTACTGACGCTTGATTCAGAATTTAGGTAGCGTGGCTGAGTAGTAGGACATGTCCTACAACTTATTTTTGCATAGCATTAAACATCCCATTTAGGCATAGAGCACGCGTCCATTTGGCATGACATTGCATATTGCCGTAGGGCATACAAAAACAAGCATTAAGCTAACATAGCCAAATAGTGAGCATAAAACCATGAAAGAACGACATATCGAGCATACAGGGGTGTCTAATACTTTCCCCTTGCGTAACAGGAATCTTTACCCAACTTTCTGGTCCGCAGTGACCTTCCCTTTAGCATATATCATGTATATTTGCATTTTTTTCATTATATTTGTCATTTTTGCATGATTTTCTTTGTCTCCCGTTTCAAGTAGATTAGGTGGCGATTTCATTGCTTTATTTTCTCTATTATTGCATTTTTGCCCTGGTTTTTTACCGTAACTTTGCTCGATCTCATGTGTATCGACTTTCACACCTCGCATAAGTTGTCGCCAGAATGGTTACAATATCAAAATGAAGACCTCGATGAAACCTTTCAAAAGAGACAAACAACACTAATATCCATCGAGCAGATCTCCATAAATATCATGACAACAAAAAAGGGGCACTATTTACTCTACATAATAAATACGACCATAAATGGCCCACAAATGTACAATAAATTCCTAAAACTTCACTACAGTTATGAACACACTACCATACACTTATGACCCAAAATTGAAACGAAAAAGAAGCCTACAGGGTATGTACCTAGAACCAAAGAAGACGACAATGTGAGACAAACGACACACCTTTTCCTCTGGACAGGAGCTCCTTCCCCCCCCACACGACAATGATGGTGCGATGACAGTGACGACAACATGGCAGGCCCCTCCTCCATTTCTCTCGCTCACCCTCTCGTATCGTCTCTCCCTTTCTCACCCTCTCTTGTTTCCCCCACCCTCACTCTCTCTCCCTTCCTTAAGTAGGAATGAAGGAGTGGAAAGAAGAAGAAGAGGAGGAAGTGGGGCCCAAGAGAAGAGAAAGAAAGGAAGGAAGTCACAGTACGAAACCAAACCACGTGACTCATGCAAACAGAGATCTGCCACTAGAGCACGCTAGAGAACCACCATAGCTCAGAGCAAACCTACAAACCTTCCACGAGGACCGACACAGCACCACAACCATATAATACCAAGAATGCAAGAAACTCACTAATCTAGGTGTAGGACGCTGCTAAAGCTGTGTTTCACATTGAACACAGAGGAGTCAGCATCTAACAATCCAAAACTTTATTAAAATATCTAGCCAAAACATCACTTCCAAAATTGGATTATTACATCCAAACCCCATAAAAGGATTTTTGCCCTCAAAATTCTTGAGGCGAAACACCAAGGGCACCAAATTAGGACATCGAGTCCACGACCCTAGCCAATCAGCACAACAATGTCGCCTAAAACTCATGACCCATAGGAGAAATTTATGCTTCACAAAGCCATTTCTCCCCACTTAGGTCTAAAGCGACACTAGAGTCTCACCCCTCCTTGAATCCAAGCACCACCAAAAATCCTAGGTGAAGCCCTTTCTAGGCACAAAACCCACCCAAAGGCTCCAAGACAGTGTCTTCCAAAGTCACAAAGCTTCCTGAGCACCTCAGGAGACAAAACATAGGATTGACCAGGTGCAGCTAGTTCCCACTAGTATCCGCTATCCTACTCTGATGCTTAATCTAGATAGCAACCACCAAACTTCACACCACCTGCACAATATCACCTCTCATCGTCATGAGAAACTCGCCACCAATCCAAGGTACGAGAGAAATATGGCTATTGAGACACAACAAAGCTCTTCACGAATCCAAAGTGCATTAACACACTAGTTGTAACAACCCCCAAATCGCTACCACCTAACCTGACTACACAATTTCTTTTTTTTATCTTTTTATTAAAATTACAATTATGATAATTAAGCAAATAAATCTAAGTACACTCAACAATAATAAATAAATAACTGAAATAAACTAAACTACAAACTCACTAGAATCCCAGATGTGTGGCAGCGTGACTCCTCCTATATCCACTAGCAAAACCAGTTCTTATCCTGCACCTGCTAAGAACACCAAAACTAAAGCACATGTGAGTGACCACTCAAATGGTCACCTAGCACACACCTCACCTAATCACTTGGCACACCACGTCAAGAAAACAGGCATAACTACGCCTCATACAATAAGCACAGGCATCTTACGTAGATGCCGCAACACCAAGCCCAAGCAACCACTATTGCTCAGCAAGTAGCAAAATCCCAAAACCATGCCTTTAAAATCATTCTTTTCTTTTCTTTTCAAAACAATGTGCATGTTCTTTAAAAATCTTTTATGCACGCTCGAGATGGCCACTCTTGCCAAATCAAACCCAAAAGCCACACCACAACACACAGCTTGATTCTACACACTCTTCATGTGGATCAGACAACCAATGGCGCCTGAACACTCTTCATAGCATCTAGAACACCCATAGGAACCACAAAGCACAAACTACAGAGCCTCTGTTTTGCACAACACGGTCCCCTCTGGACCCAAACACAACACCAGAGCCATGGAGTCACAGTTCCGAAACACAATGCCACACTATCGTAGCAACACGACCTGCTCTAAGCCTAAACCACGAAGTCACCACTCCCAGAGCACAATGACACACTAGCGCAACACCATGGCCTGCACTAAGCCAGAGCCCAACTCCTAAATTAGGGCTCAGTAAAACTACAAAAAATGTGTCGTACTTCCCAACACCAAGCAGTCAACACTAGTTCCATTAAGGAGCGACCACGCCGTCTACACTGCCATGGACTTGCCACCCTGTGCAGGACCGAATCCGTCCCGTAGTCCTCCCACCTGGAGAACCTTAAGAGCGCCAACCCTCAACAGGGAAGGTTGTTTTGTCACTCAGGACGTTACCAGCCACAGGACATGTGTACTACCTGTCTTGGCCACCACAAGGTACGTCCTCTGAGCGTCCTCCACACGGTACCCTGTCTGTGGGAGCGTTACCTCACCACCCACAGTACCTACAAGTCTCGGTACGTATAACTCCCAGTGTATCAAACCCAACTATACAGGAGTCTCATACCTCCCAAGTCCGCTGCCATGATACCTTGTGTACAATAGTACCTTGAGCCTCAATGCCCGGGACAAATAGAGTGTCATATCTCCGAAGCCTAGCCAATACCTCGTCCCACGGACCTCTGTCTCGTGAACGACAATCCAGAAGTGTCATACCTCAAGGATCTAATGCACATACCTCGGTCTCTTGGTCTCACCACAACAAAAACAATAGAAAACTCTTTCCAAAACCATTTGCAAACATATGCACATCATTTTTTTCCAAAAACTCTTTTAGAAAACTATTTTGAAAATCATTTAAATATCTTTTCAAAAACATTACAAAATATAGCTTGGACAGCTCCACTATCTAGCCCAGCAAACCACACCTTGGGAGTGGTTGAATTCTAAAGCACCTTGCTCGACTTACGACGACAACCCAAGCAAAGAAAACCAACAAAAGCATCATCTGGGTATCAAACTCACCCAAAAGACACCCCACCAAGACAACCACAATCAAAACTTTATGCTCTAGCACCTAGATATAAGACGCCTACTAGCTCGTGTCCCTCGGGAGCACAGCCAGATCAGAGTCAAACACCCGACACAGTGTCATTGAATACTATATTCAGTGCACCACCTACAAAATCACACAAGTCTTAGATCTAGGAATGTTATCATGATCCCTAAAGTCTAGTCTAAACCATCTAGGAAAAGGCCTATTATCTCTGAATCATATCATCTTTTATTCTACCCATATCCAAAGTGGACTCTTACTAATTTATTTTAGGCAAACCCTACAATAATTATAATGATTATCGTAATCATTTATGACATTATATTTATTACCCCAAGATTTCTATATATATATCAACACATCAAATATCTAGTATAAGAATCCATGTATAGTTTGGCATACCGAACATAATCGATCGACCGAACCAAGGCTTAGGTGACCAATTTGATAGACCGATCAGGAAACAATAGACCAAAATCCCTTGATCCAACGTGTCGAACATGACCTATCGACCGAACCAGGTGCAGCGTCAACATCCAAGACCTAGAATGGCAGACTGAATAAATTTGATCGGCCGAACCAAGGATCAAGGGGACATTTTGGAAGTCTAAAATGGCATACCGAAAAAATTTGGCATACCAAACTAGGTGATCCCAGCACACCCAAAAATGGGACCCAATATCCCAACCCTGCAAACAAGCCACCAAACTACTCAAGCAATATATCAAAATGAAGATCTCGACGAGATATTTCAACTAGAACAAGGATTACAACGATTTGTTGCCCGAGGCACAAGAAAACACCAAAAAACCACATAGGAATACTATTCACCCCAAACAATAAACACGACCATAAATGGCCCACAAATACACAATAAATTCTATAAAAATATCTACCATCTACCACACATTATCATGTCCTTAGGAATCAAATTAGAAACCAAAAGAAATCCTAAGGGGTGTGTACCTGGTACCGAAAACAACAACGACGTGAGACGGACGGCGTGCCTCCTTCTATCGTCATGAGTTCCTCCTTTCCCATGTAGCAACGGCGGAGTAGTGGCGGAGGCACGCTCCTCCTCTGGCCTTCTCCCTCTCTCTCCCTCTCAGCCCTCTCTCATTTGTCTCTGTCTCTGTCTCTCTCTCTCTCACACACACATTCTCCCTCTCTCTCCCTCACTCCTATTGTAACGATGGAGGAGAAGAAGAAGAAGAGGAAGGGGGAGGAGCCCTAAAAAAGAGAAAGAAAGGAAGGAAAGAATAAAAGAAATAAGGAAGGGAAGGAAGCTATAGCATGAGACCAAACCACACAACCTTTCATGTCCACGTGACTTGCGCAAACCCTACAACATTCTACAAGGTGTGTACCTAGCATCGAAGATGACGATGACACGAGACGAATGACGTGCCTCCTCCTTTGGCCATGAGCTCCTCTTCCCCTACGCGATGATGTCGATGCGATGGCGACAACTGTGACATGGCACTCCCCTCCTTCTCCCTTTCTCTCCCTCACCCTCTCGCCTCATCTCTCCCTTTCTCCCCCTCTCTCGTTTCCCCCTCCCTCACTCACTCTCTCTCCCTTCATTAAGAAGGAATGAGAGGAGTGCAAAGAAGAAGAAGAAGAAGAAGAAGAGCAAGTGGGGCCTAACAGAAGAGAAAGAAAGGAAGGAAAGAAGAAAAGAAAGAAAGAAAAGAAGGAAGCCATAGTACGAGACCAAACCACACAACCTTCCATGTCCACGTGACTCATGCAAACAGAGATCTACCACCAGAGCAAGTCATAGAACCAACACAAATCAATTCATACCCTCAAAACTTCCACAAGGGCCGGCACAACGTCACAACTATACAATACGAAAAAGGCCAAAAACTCACCAAACTAGGCATAAAAAGCTGTCAAAGCTGCATTTCACACTAAACGTAGTGGACTTAACATCTAACAATCCAAAACTTCATTAAAATATCTGGCCAAAACACCACTTCCCAGACTAGATCATTACATTGTCAGATGGTCAATATTGAACACCAGAAGCTTAGAGGAATGCTTCAACATCTGGACATTCTAGTCTAAAAATGGGAGCATGTGTCGATGGACTTTGTGACAGGACTACCCAAGACCAAAAGAAGGAATGATGCAATCTAGGTAATTGTGAATCAGCTCACAAAGTCAGCATATTTCTTACCGATGAGGGTGAATCTCCCATTACCACAATTGACAAAGTTATATGTGGCTGAGATAGTTTGACTACATGGGGTTCTAGTGTCGATTATATCTAACAGAGACACAAGCTTTACATTGAGATTCTTAAGGGTGTTGCAGGAGGCCTTTGGCACTATACTAAATTTCAGCACAGCCTTTCACCCTCAGACAGACAGGCCGATGGACTATCCAGTCATTGAAAGACATGTTTCAGGCCTACACTTTAGACTTCATAAGGAGCTAGGAAGATCATTTACCATTAATCAAATTCACTTACAATAACAGTCATCACTCCAGTATCGTGTGAAGCCCTATAAGGTAGACCTTGCAAGATACCTACTTGCTAGAACGAGGTAAACGAGAGATAGTTCGTTGGCCTAGAGATTGTGCAGCAATATGCTGATAAAGTGGATTTGATTAGAAAGAAACCGGTAGCTGTACAAAGTAGGCAGAAGAGTTATGTTGACCAAACGTGTAACACTCGGAAATTCATTTTGTAATTATTTACATTATAATGAATTTATTTCTGGACAGGTGTTACTATTCTGTGGCCTGTTTGTGTGATTTTGTGATTTTAAGCTTGGGCCTCATGGACCAGTTGATGTAATCAGTGGTTGGCCTGTGCTTGGAGCCAATGGGTGTGGCCAGTGTGCTCGTGTGAAGTACCGATAGTCGGAACACATAGACGCACACGCGTCCAACTACTCCATGTGCATGGCTTTATAAGCCCGCACGTGCCGCACTCCTCCCTTGGTCGTTGCCCGTCCTCTTCTTCTTCTTCCTTCTCCTCCTCCTCAAGCGCACACCTCCTTCTCCACCCTACCTCTCCTTCCCCACCTCTCTTCTCTTTCTCCCCCACCCATCTTCCCCGCTTTTTCCCTCCCCTGTTCGTGCACCGGTGAGAAGTCGAGAATGAGAGCGTGAGGTGGAGGTCCCTGTATGGCTTAACATCAGTGTGATCGGAGCTCTGGAGGTCGTGGAAGCTCGAGGGAGTTGGTGGGTGGCTAATGGCCCAAGTTGGGTCACTAGTGGTCGTTTTTCAAGTATGCACCTCACCTCATGTCGTAGTAAGCATGAAAATGGTAGAAAATGATAAGAATGCATCGAATCTAGGAAAATTTACATTCCTAGATTTTATTGTCAATTTATGATGATTTATGGTGCCATTTATGGCATTGGTTGGGTCGTTTTTGACCCCTATGGCTTCTCAAATTTATTTCTCCTTGCATGATGAATGGATTTTAGTTTTCTTTGTGTGAACTTGAAGTAGACTTGAGGGTCTATAATATATGTTTTAGTTGGATTTTTTGGTGTTTGTTTTGGGGTCCGCCATTGGTCTCATTTTGGACAATCTTGTGGGTGAGTTCCTTGGACCGTTTTCTGGTTTCGTAGAAAACGACATACAGAATCATTTTGTATGTCATTTTTTTGTCAGATTAGGTCCTCTAGTTGAAATTCGATCGATTGAATCTCCTCAATCTACCGTGTTTGGCTATGAGTGTTGACCATTGTGTCCCAGTTCAGTCGACCAGATTTATTCAGTCTACCGAACTAGGAACTTTTGGCCGACTAATCTGGTTTTCAATCTACAGTTTTGGGTGCGTGCACCTATTTCAGTCGACCAATTCTGGTCAGTCTTCTGATCCAAGAGATTTTAGTATACCGAGTCCATTTTGGTATGTCAAATTAGGGCCCAACTGTTTTATAAAATGTGATCCTCGTGGGTTTTCTGGATTGGTTTGTTTTACCGATTTGAGATGGAATTGTGGACCATTAGTAGTGATCTTATGGGAAACCTAATGTGTCATTTTGTCAAGGTTTTGAATGAGTCTCTAAAGATATAAAATGGTTTTAAAAGAGATGAGTTGGCTTATTTTGGAAAATGGTTTTCTTGGTTTTCTTTGTACAGGGCGAGACACCATGAGACCGTGTCGTCGGGACTAGGGATTGTGATGACATTCTCAGGTGGTTAGGCGTGCCTCCCTAGTTGAGGTAGGGGGTCGAGATACCTGATGCTAAGAGTCGTCAGGTCTTGGAGGTATGAGACTCCCTGACTATCGTCTCGAGGCAAGGGTTGTAGTCCGTGGGTCAAGGTATTTTGTGGAATGACAGGGAGGTATGACACTCCTACTGTCACTGTGAGCGCTGAGGTTTGGGTGTTGTCAGGTGTGGAAGTATGACACTCCTTCCTGAGCACCATGTGCGGGAAACCGTGAGAAGGCATATGTAACGCCCCGCTCCCGAGCATGCTACCAAACAACAGTATCACAAGCCTAATTCACAAAATTACAGAACAATAGGGACTGTAACTAAGGCTCACCTTTAGGATCTCGATGCGCGGCTAGAAGCTCCAATTCCTGCACCGGAACCTGGCTGCACGCGGTCTGCACCTGAAAACCAAACAGCACGCGTGAGTGACATCTAAGTCACCCAGTACGCGCCCCCAAAACACACAACTACAAACAAGTACGGCAAAACCAAAAGAAAACTTGTTTCCTATCACTTGCAAAACTTGGTTTTCACCTTTGAAAATCATTTTCTTTATTAAATAAACACTTGGGAGCTCAATCCCAAAACCAAATCCTTTCTTTCACAAACATTTGGAAATTCGTTCCAAAACCACTTTTCTTTCAAAGCATTCCTTTCAAAATCCTTTTTGGAATTCAATTTTCTTTTCCAAAACACTTCCATTTCAAAACTTGGGATTATTCCCAAAACACAATTCCTAACCAGATCCAGCCTAAAATACACTGCCCCATTGGACTCAAAACCAAAACACAAACACTGGCTGGCAACTGGTTAAAACGTCATCATTCTCTTTAGGATTCTAGGACTATTTCACAAGTCCAATCCTGACCACACACACACACATTCCACTTACTTAATCATTTCCACTTTCATTATTGTTGTTACCTTAATCAGAGGTAACCTGACACACAAGCAGTAGGTGAGGACTTCCTTCCCCAACCTCCTTGCACTGCCACGATGAGATTCCCCGTGCGGGATGTCATCGCCCCGGCCAACAAGCCTCACATTTTCCTGTTCCTCACAGGAGCACGGAGATACGTCTCTGAAGACGTTCCAGTCGGTGACCCGAACAACTAGGTTCAATGACCCAGGCTCAGCCTACACCGTCGGCGATCCGAACAACTAGACTCAAAAACCCAAGCTTAGCCTACGCCGCTACGAGCTCGGTGACCCGAACAACTAGGTACAACTACCCAGGCTCAGCCTACACCGGCGGTGACCCGAACAACTAGGTCCAATGACCTAGGCTCAGCCTACACGGTCTCCAGCTCGTAAAACACAATTTTTTCCCATAACACATTATTAGTGTTCTAAAACTCTTTCCAGTTTTCAAAACCATTTTCCATTTCATTCTTTTTGTTGCAGGACGCTGTTCCTTGCAACACTTGACCCTCTACTGGGGTCCCAACACCGACCATCACAGCCACCACAAATCCATCAATTGGGTCTCAAGCCCAAAAAATCACATAAAACCATCTTTTAAAACACTTATAGGGTCAAAACCCAAAAATCACGCCCAAATCCATTATTTGGGGCACCACATGCCTTCATGTCATTACATGGGGCAAAACACCCATCATATACATCCATCATGCCAAAACAACCATTGAGCATCACTAAAAAAAAATCACTTAACATTTAAGCACATCAGGAGATTTCGGTATACCGAATTTCTTCGATATGCCGAATCAGGGGAAACAATCAACCGAAAACCACCGGTCGTCCAAGGCAAACACGCGGATTCAACCGCTGGGAGCAAAATCGGTATGTCGAACCAAAACAGCATACCGTTTTCTGCTGTTGCAGAAACGTCCCAAACACTGTCCTTCTTTTCTCCCCCAAGTAAGAGCAAGGATCAGACTCGTCAAACAAAATTCATAAATTCTCATAAAAACATGGGGTGTAGACCCTCGAGTATACTTCAAAACCCTTCAAACCAATCACAAATCCATTAAGCATGCTGCTCTAACGAAAATCATCAAGGCATAGAGCTCAAAAACTAACACTATAGCATGTTTCTCATTTATCCACAAAAACCGCACAAAAAGCCCATAAATTGGCATGATAGCATCATAAACATGCTAATCAATACATTCTCAATCACATAATAATTTCCTACGATTTTTCATACATTTATCACTATTTCATGCATTAAAATCTTCAGTTAACACAAAACGGGGCAGAAGGAGGAGGAGGAGGTCGCGTACCTGTGATGGCACCCCGGTGACCTTCCCTACCTCCGGCGAACCTCCACGCACTCCGGCGAAGCTCTCCTGTCGGCGAAACACACGGACAACCGCCACCTCCTTCCACGGTTGTGCATGCCTCAGCTACCTTTCCTCCCTTCCTTTCTTCCTACGCAGCACACCTCCTCTACTCTGCCACTGCCTCTCTCTCTTATCTCCACCACCATCCACATGGTGCCGGCCACCCATCCCGTCGGACGAGATGGGGAGGCACGGGCCTCCGTCGCTGGTGGCACGGGAGGAAGAAAAGAAAGAAGAAGAAGACAGGAAAATGGTGGAAGGTGTGGCTCGCGAGAAAAAGAAGGAAAAAGAGGAAGAAAAGAAAAGAGTAAAGAATGACACGCAAATCGAGACAACTGTGCATCTTCAAATCGGACTCCCCAAGGGTCCCAAAACACAGGCAGATGCACAGAAAGCCAACCACAACCACACACAGCCAAGAAATAACAGATTATCCATTAATAAACTATTAAACACATTATTACAAATAATACATGGTTTATTAAGAAAATGGACAATCAGGCCCAGATGTTACATCCTACCCCCTTAAAACAATTTCGTCCTCGACATTCAACTCTCAACAAAACAAGTAGGGGTATTGTCCTTGGATGTCCATCTTGCGTTCCCAAGTAGCCTCCTCTGCACCATGGTGTTGCTACTGAACTAACACCAAGGGAATCACCTTATTCCTGAGGACTTGCTCTTTCCTGTCCAGTATCTGAACTGCATCATTAACCATAGTCAAGTCCTCCCGCAGCTCCTCTGGCTACACTGGTATCACTTGGGACGCATCGGCCAAACACT
>JAMKQA010011636.1:0-10956 GCA_024699735.1 Posidonia australis
CCCCCCCCCCCCCCCCCCCCCCCCCCCCCCCCCCCCCCCCCCCCCCCCCCCCGCTGAACCCAGCACTTAGGTTGAGGGCTCTCAGTTTCTGATGCCAGACCTTGACGGATGCTATTGAGCTAGCAACCTGCTACGAGGATGAGCATAGACTATTTTAGGAGAAGTACCCTAAGGAAAAGGGGAAGAAGTTCACCTCATGGCCTTCCGCTTTTGGGACGTCGAGTTTTGGGAGTTCAGATAGCACTGAGAAGATGAGGAAAGAGCGGTCCGATTCAGCCTTCAAGGAGAGGTGCATTGTTGCTGGGAAGGAGAGTGTTGGATATAGCTAGATCGATTCAAGCAGTGGCTCAAGGAGAGGACCTTGCCACATCTGTAGTTCAATGGGCAACGTAGCTACACAGTGTAAGAACCGGTAGAGAAGCTTAAACAGCATAGTGTGCTAAACTGCAGGAAGGCTGGACAGATTCAAAAGAACTATCCTGAAACTCTGAAGCTAGCGGAAAACATGCTTCATCTACCCATTGAAGGAATAGTGTTCTCTATTGTTGCTCCTGATACTGGTCCCTCAGGGGATGTTGTGGAAGGTAAGGAGTAGTAGTGGCCTTGTGATTTGAACCTTGCCATGTATTATCTATTTTATATGTAATCGACACTATGTTCTGTGATGATGATTGTGAATATGATTTTGGTTATAATGTGTTGATAGTAGGATCTTTTCTTGTGGCTGACTGATTGGCTCGAGTCTTATTCAATTCAGGGAGTTCGTTCTCTTTCGTTTCCGAGTCATTTGCTACTGAGATTGGGACTACTTACTAAGTTAGCATTCCACCTAGATGTGGTGAATCCATTGAGAGAACACAATCTAGCGTGGTGGTATTTGCGATTAGTTGATGTCAAGTTGGGAGACAAGGACTTCAAGGCTAGTCTGATTGTGATGAACATGCAAGAGTATGATGTCATCTTGGCGATGGACTGGCTGACACAACATGCGGCTATGATTGATTGTGCCTCGAAGAGAGTTCTGGCAGAGTGTCCAAGCCAAAACTGGTATGTTGTGCGAGGATCCAGGTTAGGTGAGCCTAGGAAGGTGATACCAGCTATTAAGGCCTACTGCCATTTGGCAAGGGACAGTGTGGGCTACTTGGCTTGCATGATAGTTTCTCCTCCACTTGTGTTTGAAGTACGGGATGTACCAGTCATGCAAGAGTATCTTGACATGTTTCTGAAGAAGTTGCCTTTCTTGGACATATTATCTTAGAGGAAGGCATCAATGTAAATCCAGCTAAGGTGGAGGTAGTAAACAGTTGGGCTAGGCCGAAGACTGTGACAGAGATCAGAAGTTTTTTCGATTTGGTAGGATACTATTGGAGATTCATCTAGGATTTCTCCAAATTTGCTGCACCTTTGATTAGACTGACTAGGAAGGAAGTGCACTTTACTTGGAATTGGTAATATGAGGAGAGCTTCAATGAACTAAAGGCCTGTCTGGTCATAGCCCTAGTTTTGACCTTTTCATCTGAGAATGGTGGTTTCACAATCTACAGCGATGCTTGTGGGATTGGCGTAGAGTATGTTTTAATGTAGCACGATAGGGTGGTGGTGTATTCCTCACACCAACTAAAGGACCATGAGAAGAATTATCCCACCCACGATCTTAAGATGACTGCTATTGTGTTTACCTTGAAGATTTGGAGGCATTATCTGTATGGTGAATAGCTTGAGGAGTTCACAGATCACAGAAGCTTGAAGTATATCTTCACGCAAAAGGATTTAACCTGAGATAGAGGTGATGGGTGGAATAAATCAAGGATTATGACTTTAGCTTGTCATACCACCTGGAGAAGCATATGTGGTCATAGATGCTCTGATTAGGCGCACCCATGTCATGATCAGCTTGATGATTAAGGAATGGTAGCTGCTTGAGGATTTGGTTGAGTGCAGATTAAGGATGTAGTCTTTGGGATCTGACAGAATTTTGGTGGCTAATTTGTCTATTTGCTCAAGGATGATGGAAGCCATTGTAGCAACTTAGCAGTTGGATCCCTTTGTAAGGAATACCTGGTAGAAGCTTTAGGCGAGAGAGGCACCTCATTTCTCTGTTAGTGTGGACAGAAGGCTTAAATATGACCTACGACTATATGTGCCTCAAGTGAATGAGGTGAAATATAGATTGCTTAATGAAATCCACTACTCTAGATACACTATTCATCCATGAAGCACCAAGATGTATAAGGACCTGAAGAAGAATTTCTGGTGGCCTGAGATGAAGAGAGAGATTGTTGAGTATGTGGCGAGGTGTACAACTTGCTAGATGATAAAGATTGAGCACCAGAAACCTGATGGGTCTCTACAACCTCTGGACATTCTAGTCTAGAAGTAGGAGCATGTGTTGATAGATTTTGTTACCAGGTTGCCCAAAACCAAGAGTACGAATGATACAGTCTAGGTAATTGTGGATTGGCTTACAAAATTGGCACACTTCCGGCCTATGAGGGTGAATCTTCTTTTGGCACGATTGATAGAATTGTACATGATAGAAATTGTTCAGCTGTATGGTGTCCCAATGTATATAGTGTCTGATAGACACACATGACTCACGAAATTGGTACACTTCCTGCCTATGAGGGTGAATCTTCTTTTGGCACAGCTAATAGAATTGTACACGGTAGAAATTGTTTGGCTGTATGGTGTCCTAGTGTTCAGCTGTATGGTGTCCCAGGTTCTGGGGAGCGTTGCAGGAGGTATTTGGTACTGTATTGAATTTTAACACTGGTTTCCACCTCTAGACAAATGTTAGACAGAGAGGACAATTCAGACACTGAAGGATCTACTACAGGCTTGCATCTTAGAACTTGGTGGTAGTTGGGAGGATCATCTGCCTTTGATCAAGTTTGCTTACAACAGCAGCTACCATGCCAGTATTAAAATGGCTCCTTATGAGGCGTTATATGGCAGACCCTGCAGGACCCCTACCTGTTGAAGTGAGGTGGGCGAAAGGCAGCTTGTTGGCTCTGAGATTGTATAGCAGTATGAGGGCAAGATAGACTTGATCAGGAAGAGGTTGTTAGCTACACAGTGATGGCAGAAGAGCTATGCAGATAGAAGGCAGAGATCCTTGGAATTCAAGGTAGGAAACTTTGTTTTCCTAAAGGTATCACCAACCAAAGGAGTAGCACAGTTCGAGAAACGAGGTAAGCTTAGTCCTAGCTACATTGGACCATACTAGATTAGCTACATTGGACAGTACTAGATTATCAAGAGGGTTGGTGAGGTGGCGTATAAGTTGAACCTGCCTCCAGAGCTTGCTAGTGTGCATAGCGTCTTCCATGTGTCCATGCTGAGGAGGTGTTTGGAGAACACATCCCAAGTGATATTGGTGCAGCCAGAGGAGCACCAAGAGGACTTGTCTATGATAGAGGATGCAATACGAATACTAGATCAGAAAGAGTAAGTCCTTAGGAACAAGATCATCCCTCTAGTGTTGGTTCAGTGGCAATACCATAGCACGAAGGAGGCTACCTGGGAGCGTAAGGTTGACATCTAGATGCGGTACCCCCATTTGTTCTACTAGAAGTGAATTTTTGAGGCGAAATTCCTTTAAAGAGGTAGGATGTAACACCTGTGCCTAATTATCCAAATTATTGTAAACCATGGAATTTGTAATGAGAGAAATATGATTTATTAATGGATAAACAAGATATTTTTGGATTAATTGTGATTTTTCTCTCTCTGTGTGGTTGTGTTATTTTAGTTTCCATGGTTTGTGTGGCCCTCTAGCTCACTATGTCTCCTGTGTGTGTATAGGACCTAGGTTGGGACTTGGTCAAAAGGTGCATAATTCCCCCCGTCATGAGTCACGCCCCTATGCCTTATAGCCTGCCTGTTCTTTCCTGTCACGGAGCTCTGAGGAAAGTTGTGGCAGTCGACAGGTGCAGCAGAGGTGGCAGGTGCGGGAGCGGAGATAAAAAAAGGATGGGGTGGTGGCGTTTAGGGGTACAAGTGCCAGTAGGCCAAGAGAGAAAGGAGAGAGAACCAGAAAGGGGAACTAGAGTCATGAGTTGAGAAAGAAAGAGGGCAGTGTCTGTGGGTGTGTCAGAGCTTCACTAGAGGGTTGCGAGGTCCGGAGGTTGCCGTGAGAGAGGAGAACTCACCAGCAGCGTGCGTAGGCCTCCATAGGTTGCGATCGGGTACGCGTCCTACCTCCTTCTTCTTTGTTTTCTTTTGGAAAAATCGGTGATAGTGATGCATAAATCATGGAAAAGTGATGGAAATGGTGTGGATTGGCTTAGATGCATGCGTAGGAGTAGATCTTGCAATTTTATGGATTTCTTGTGGATTTTTGGTTGATTTTCGTGGTTGTGCTATAGTGCAAGTCAAATGGGCTCTTTGCCTTTGTGATTTTATTTCATGAGTTATGTTTAATGGATTTGGTTGAAACTTGTCCCATTAGATAGCATGCTTAGTGTAGTATGTTTAGCGGTTTTTGTGTGATTTGTGCTTCACCAAAAATGGGTCCGCTAGTGGCTCCCATTCCGACGAATGTGAGTTTGGGGCAAATGGTGGAAGTTTAGAAATCGACACTTTAGAAGCCTTCGACATGTTGAAATAGTCCCCTATGCCACAATGGATTTCAAAGGATTTTGGCATACCAATGGATTTTGATATGCCGAATCAGGCCCTTGGACCTTATGACTGAAGTTTTCATTAAGGTTAAATGTGAATGGTTTATATGGTTTTTGGCTTGCTATGTTTTTGATGAAATCCATGTGAATGGAATGATGAATTGTAGAAAGTGTTTCCTATAATGGAAGTATTTTGAAGGTGATTTTTAAAGAAATCCCGCATGTTTTTGAAAAGAGATTTTCATTGTTTGTTCCAGATCCACATAGTGTTAGGACGACAACTGGTAGGAGTGGAAAACCTCGGTGAGACCTATTGTTAGTCCAAGACGTGATTACTGAGGTTTAGGGCAGTTGAAAGAGACTAGATTACCCCTCTTTGTGACGGTGTCTACTGGGCTTGGGAATGTGAAACCTAGGTGTCCGGACAACAATGGTGCATCAGAAAAGATGTATCACCATGTTTGTGAAGAATAAATTGATATTAAGGCCTGTTGGCCAGGGGTGGTTGTCCTCCTACACAGGGAAGTTCACCGTAGTAGTGCAGGTTGGTGGGGTTGGTGCCTTGCCAACTGCTTGTGGCCTGGTCGTCTCTAATCAAGGTGACATTATTGAATTATGATTGAGATTTGTGTGTGATTTTGAGCTGGAATTAGACTATGTTTTGGCTTGTGGTTTTAACCAGATTCTAGTCAAGTTGAGACCCGTGGTTTGAACAAGTTACTTGCCAATGTGTGCTTGTGTTTTGAGTCATGTATAGCCTTGTGGTTTTGAGCTAGATCGGGTCGAGGATATGGTTTTCTTGGAATGCTTAAATGATTTAAAATGCATGAGATTTGAGGAAAAAAATAGTTTAGAAATGGCATAATTTTGGAATGAGGATTCCAAGTGTTTGTAAACTGGTTTTGTAGTTTTACTGAGATTTCAAGCTATGTTTTGTAATAATCAAGATTTTGATTTTTCTTGTAGTTTTGTTGTGGCCTTTCCATGGTTAGGCGCGTATTGGGTGACTTGACGTCACTCATGCGTGTTTTTGTTTTGTTTTGGTTTCAAGTGCATTGTTTGGAGTGCAGTCCACCCTCGATGCATGTGTTTGGAGCCACTAACCGCACACAGATCTGAATAGTTAACCTTTGACTGTTTTCCAGTTATTTTAATTATTATTATTATTGTAATTGGGAGTTGATGTTGTAGTTGGGTAGCACCTCCGAGGTGTGGGTGTTACATATACGGATGCTTGGGAGGCACAAAAAACTATACAGACGATTGGGTGGTGCCCATATTTTTTGTAAATATTTCAATTTTTGTAGGTCATTTTCTTTTGACCTTTTCAATATATATCTACTGGTAGTTTCTGATAATATTCATTGATCATTAATTTAAAATACGTGCAACTTAAACATTAAAGGAAATCCTACATTACAAGATTAGAAACCTATACTTGCCTGTTTAAGTCATTCATCATATGGGATTGCACATTTACTGATTTACCAGTATTTATATTCAATTAATTTTATCAATTGGTAGAGATTGCGGGAGAATCTATGTGAGTCTCTTTATCATTTTTCTATGCATTAGAGAGCATATAGATTTAGGATTTCACAACTTACTTGTTGCATAATTGGTTGTTGTATTTCATATTAATATATTTTTAGGGGCAAGACTCAATCAAGATTAGGTAGGGATTTCATCACCCTTTCTTGGCCCACAAATAACTAACCACATATTGCATTGACCTTAATCTTAATTTAAATTTGATTGGGCATCGTCCCATAGGGTTTCAAACTCAATTAGGAAAGGAAGCTTAATAGAGAATCAAATTTGGAATTTTTTTACATTTTTGGTGTCGAGGCAAGAAGTTTACATAGCTACACCTTAAAAGGAACGTGGTTTTCTAATTAGGTCCATTATCAAAGTATGGGGAGCTTCCCACATTCCTCCACTTACATGGCTAATTAGGTTAGAGATTTTTGAGTTTGATAATCTTGAAGGCCAACTTTAAAGTTAAGAGATGTCTAGATTTTTAGGTCAACCTTAGAGTTAGGATTTTTTTTGTGTGCCTTGTGTGTTTAGATTAAGGTTAGTATCCATTCATCCCTCATCTATCTTTAGAGTTAGGTATCTTTTCATCTACCTAGATTCTCATCTAATTTGGATTTGTTGATCCATCAAGTCGAGTCATTTTGTGCATGCAAATTTAGGTTAGAGACCATATACATCGTTTGGTTAGTCTAGTGGCCAACCCACGTGATTGTTTTAAAATTGATATTGAAGATACAAAGATGGATAAAATAATCAATCAATAATCCTTTCAGAATAGATGCTATCTTGTTAGAACAGTCCAACCCTCATGCATTAGAATGTTTGCACTTAATGGGAATAATTTTGAACTTAAAGCCCACTACATTTGCATGTTGTCCAAATTTAGTGGAGAAGGGGATACCAATATTTTTGTTGGGGAGTTGAGGAAGTATGTGTAATGGTCAAGTTACAACAATTATCTGATGATGCAATTAAATTGAGATTCATATCATTTGCACTTAAGGATGGGGCAAAGAAGTAGTTATATGGTCTCCCCATCTATTCAATAAGCACATGGAATGATTTTTTGAAAGTTTTCTTGAAGAAATATTTTCCACATTATAAGACCCAACAAATTAGCAAAGAAATCAATGGATTCAAGCAAGTAGATTCTGAGCCATTTTCGAAATACCTAGAAAGGTTTAAAGATCTTTTAGCTCAATGCTCACACCATAGAGTCGAAAAATGGAGATTGTGTCAAATTATTTATGAAGGGCTAAATTATTCTTCTAGGACATTGTTGGTGTCTATGTATCAGGGGAATTTCATGTAGTGAAAAACAGGCATGGACATTTTTAGAAAAGATAGCTGAGAAAACAGTTTAGTGGGAAACCACTAGTAATACTGCTATTGCTTCTAAAGTGAAGCATGTAATAGAACATCCGTTGCTGATCAAACAAAAATAGTTGTCTTAGTACGTAGAATTGAAGTCTTTATGCTTCAAAATAGTGTCCTTGTGAGTCAAGTTTCTCAATCTAACTTTGTTTACACTAGATGCCAAGCATCTAATCATCTTGTTGAAGAATGTCCATTCATGAGCCCAGTAGTAAATAAACTTGAGCAAGCCAATGTGGCTTTTCAAAAGCGAAGTCATGATTCATATGTCCCCACCTACAATCCTGGATGGAGGAACCATCCTAATTTTTCATGGACCCAAGGATTACATCAAATTGGGCTTAATGTTAATCAAGCAGGTCCCAGTTACCCTAGACCTTATTACAGTCAGGGTTCATAAGTCAATTCACATTTTCAACCACTAAGCTTTGAAGATAAAAAGATCAATTCTTTAGAAAAGAGTCTAGAGACATTTGTTAGGGTTACACATAGTTTCATGAGTTCCAGAGGTCAATCTCTCATTGCCAACACTTAGGCTATAGCTCGTCTAAAGATGTAGATAGGTTAGCTAGTAGCCACAATAGGAGAGAGAAAAAAAAAAATCTTCCAAGCCAACCTGAGGTAAACCTAAAGGGTTAAAATCCAAATCTATCTCAACAAGCCCATCAGGTTAATATGCTTAATGATCTCTAGACAGATACAAAAACTCAGTTATCTCTTTGAGGTTTAGAAAATAGGTTAACAACCATGTTGTCATGCTTGATTTGACTCAAAAGGATTTACCATCTAACTCAAGCCCCAATGATCAATCCATTCCAAGCCAGTCTGAAGAGTCCTTAGTGTCTGGGTCGAGTCAACTCATCCAACCAAAAGCACCATTTCAAAATAGACTCTGGTCTAAGAAAACAACTAACATGGATAAGGTTAGACAAATCTTTGAGCAAATTAAAGTCAACATTCTACTTCTACATGTGATCCAATAGGTGTCTACATATACAAGATATCTAAAAGACCTGTGTACACAGAAGAAAACAACCCAAGTGCCAAACAAGGCATTTCTCACTACCAATGTCAGCTCCATCTTGACCAACCCAAAGCCAATGAAGTAGAAGGACCCAGGTTGTCCTACTATTTCTTATGTTTTTGGAAATTCTATTATTGATAATGCGTTCCTTGACCTAGGTGCAAGCATCAATCTAATCCCTTACACTATCTACAAGCAATCAGCATTAGGAGAATTCAAGTCTACTTCTGTTATAATACAATTAGCAAATAAGTCCATCAAAAAACTTATAGGGATAGTAGAAGATGTTTTTGTGAAGACTTGGGGATTCATATATTGTCACGCCCTACATTTTCCACAATAATTTAAAACAAATTATTTTACAGGAAAATTAAAGCCAAACAGTAAGTACCTAACTATCAGGAACCTGTGTGTGCAGCTAGCAGACTCCAGACTATATGCACTACGCTAACTCTCTGCATGCCTACACCTGCAAACCAAAACATGAGGAAAAATGTATGAGTGACAAAATTCACCTAGTACGCACCCCAAGGAAAACCACAGAAAACAAAACTATAATATATTTTCCTTTTAAATTCATTTCGCAAACCATTTCTCAAAAACTTCAGAAACTAGGCCCACACTGGCCAAAACCACAATCGGGGCTCTACTAGCCCAAAGCCACATGCAAAGGCCCTCAATGGCCCAAAACCACACACAGTGAGTCGGGAAGCCCGGTGCCAGGCAACCTAACTCTGGCCACATGCAGTCCACTAAGGAGCGATCCCAGCGTTCTGCACTGCCACGGTGTGCCACCCTGTGTAGGAGCCAACCACCGTCCCATGATTCTCCCACTTGGAGAACCCTCACAAAGCCAACCTCTCCTTGGGAAGGCTTTCCTATCTCTCAGGACGCTACCAACTACGGGGCACGTGTCCCACCCGCATTGGCCACCACAGGGTACGCCTCCTCACAGTGTCCTCCACACACGGTGCTTAGGAGGGAGTATCATACCTCCATACTCGACAACATCCGAGCCTCAGTACTCACAGCGACAGCAGGAGTATCATACCTCCCCGTCATGCCACAAGACACCTCAACCCACGGACCACAACCCTAGCCTTGAGACGACAATCAAGGAGTCTCATACCTTCAGGACCCAACACCCTTCAGCCTCAGGTATCTTGGCCCCTCGACTCAACCAGGGTATCACGCCCGACCACCCAAGAATGTCGTCACATTCCCTGGTCCCGACGACATGGTCCCACATTGTCTTGGCCCACACACAGAAAACCAGGAAAACATTTTCCAAACAGGCCAACTATTTCCTTGAAATCCATTTTCCAAACCATTTTCATATCTTTGAAAATTCTTCCAAAACCTCTGCAAAGTGACACGTCAGGTGTCCCAAGAGACCACCACTGACGGCCCACAATCTCATCTTATAGGGACAAAACACAGCAATCCAGAAAGCCCTCAGAAAATACTTTTTATCAACATATTTGGGCCTAGAATCGGCATGCCGAAAATAGGTTCGGTATGTCGAAAATCCCTGGTTCCGTAGACCGGTCTGGATCGATCGACCGAATCAGGTCAACGGTCAACACTCAGGCAAACTTTGGTATACTGAAACTGGTTTGGTCAATTGAAATCTCTTGATTCGGGCGACTGTCCAAAATTGGACGACCGATGTTCAACCAGAGGACCTAAACTAAAAGAAAAATGGTATACCGAATAGAATCGATATACCGAAATCCACTGATTCGATATGCTGTTTCGGTTTCGGTATGTCGAATTCTGCGAAACCAGAAAACGACCCAAACCCTATCATTCGAAATCACCCCAACTGAGACCTCCGATCGGACCCCTTAAACATGCACCAAAAATCTTGCATAAAACATATGGTGTAGACTCTCGAGTCTACTCCAGAACCCAACAAACAAAACTAAAATCCATTCACCATGCATCAAGATATAAAATCGGAAAGACAGAAGGGTCAAAAGGACCCAAAACGCACCAACCATCATAAATGCCAATAAATTCTCATAAAATAACAATAAATTCTAGGAAAGTAAATTTACCTAGATTCCATGCAATCCTAGAATTTTCTACCAATTTCATGCTCTCTATTACATGAGGTGGAGATGCATACCTGAAAACGCCTCCGGTGAACTTTGACCGACCCTCGACGAACCTGGCGAACTCCAGCACAACCACAGCCACGCCACGACCTCAAGGACGCTCCACCCAAGCTCCACGCACCACCCAAGCCATCGCAGCCCTTCCGCTTCCCTCTCTCTCTCTCTCTCCCTCTTTCATGGCGCGGGATGCAGGGGAAAACAGAGGAAGTCGGGTGGAAGGAGAAAGGGAAAAGGTGAAGGGGGTGGAGAAGGAGGAGTGGGGGGGGGGGGGGGGGGG
>JAMKQA010011659.1:0-18901 GCA_024699735.1 Posidonia australis
GATCCTATAATCAACACACCATAACCATAATCATATTGAGAAATAGTGTCAATTACACATAGGATCTATTATTACAGGACATGACTTATCAAACTCAGTTGTGCTAATTCTCACCTTCCACCACATCTCTAGATGGACCAACATCTGGGGCAGCAATGGAGAACACTCTCCCCTTGGTAGGCTGACGTGGTGCATCACCCGCTGGCTTTGGCTGACTGGGACAGTCCTTCTGCTAATGTCCGGACTTCCCACAATTGTAGTAGACTACTCTATCCAAATTCCTCTGCCTTTGCCAACATTGCACCGCTACATGCCCCATCTTGCCACAGACTTGGCACAGTCCCCTCTATGGGCCACTGCTAGACCCAGCATGGCTGAAACCCATATTCTCTTCTCTACCCGACGTAGGCCGTTGCTTCCGCTTCTTTCTAGAGCTACCAAAACTCCTAGAACATGGCGTTCCCATCATTGACGGTCGAGAAATCGAAGGTTGAGAGATAGACTTTCTCCCCTTTTCCTTCTTGGGATACTCCTACTGAAACAGCCTACGATCATCCTCATAGTGGTTGGCAAGCTCAACAGCCTCTGCTAAAGTCTGGCATCTGAAGCTAATAACTCTGGATCTCAGCACAGGATTCAGTCCCTCTACAAATCTCTTGGCTCTGTTCTTCTCAGAAACTACAGCCTGAGAGAACTACTCTAGCTAAAGGAAGGACGACTCATACTCAGCCACAGACAGGCTACCATGCTTCAGCTTCCTAAATTCTCTGTCCAGCTTATCCCTCTCATGCTCAGGGAAAAACCTCTCATAGAACACCACTCGGAACTCAACCCAAGAGATCATCAGCAGGTCCGCATTCAGAAATTTGGTACAGCACACTGTCCTCCACCACTAATCCGTAGCACCCTTGAGCTGGAAAGCTGTGATCCGGACCCACTTCTCTATTGGACACTCGATCCCCTCAAGGATCTTTTCCACCTCCAGGAACCAAGCCTCACACTCCTCAGGAGTGCCGTGCCCATCAAAGGTCGGCGCGCCAAGCTGGCGGAACTACTTGATCCATGGGTCTCCCTTCGCCTCATCCTTGCTGCTGCTACCAAAGGACTGGGCAAAACCACGCATCATCTCGCCAAATTCTCGTCTCATCCCTTTCCATGCACTACCCTCTCCCGTCTCGGAGTCAGGTATAGGGGTCTTGCCACGATTGCGGCCTTGGCGAGACATCTTCCTGCCAGCACCACAAAACACAACAATCTAAAGTTTCAAGTGCACGACTCACAATAGTGTAGCCCTAGGGAGCCACTAGACCGGACATCATCAAGCCGGTGCTCTAGGTGTAACCTTAGCTTTGGTACGACTCTATAACGCCCCGAACCCGAGCACACTACTATAACCATGCAAGCGAGAATGGCAAAATATGCAAAAGTTGGCAAAGTCACGGCAAATATATATATATATATATATATATATGCAAATGCAGGAGTCGCCACCTAGTCTATTAAAATGGAAGACGAGGAAAACCATATAAAACATGAAAATCGTGCGAAAAACAATGGAAAAGGTCTTGAACCAGAAAAATGGGTAAGGACCTCTGTTTCGTATAAGGAAAGTGTTAGGCACCCTCGTACGCCCGATAAATCTGTCATCTATTGGTTTCTCAATTGCTTATGAAATGTCGGCTTTCCAGCCTTTGCTTTGCGCCCGAGGGCGATATGCCATGCCATGCTTATGCGTGTGGTGTCTAAAATATGGGTGCATGATGTGTAAGGGTGTGTCCTAATGCTCAGAAATATCGCTCTCATATCGAGTCAAGGGTCAATGCAGAGATATTGCATAAATAAGATCATGAATCTAGTATCTTGAGCGATTTATCATCCTTGCTTTGCTATATGCCAAATGCAATCTAAAATGCATGGAAATAGTTGAAAACAGAGTTGTGCCTTCCTATTATGCCAAGGGAGAAAACCAAGGAAGAATCTCAGAAGCAAACCGAGTCGGGAAAACATGCAAAAACCATATAAAACCTGCCCACCTATGTGTGTCTAGGTGGGCCAAGAAGATGTGCTGAGTGAAAACAGAAAACTATGCAAAGCCAAATCACTAGAGAATGCATTCTGGAAAAGTATGCAATGTAAAATCCTTTGTAAAACTTGGAAATCATGCCTTAAAAGCGAAAGAAGTGCAAATACAACATCTATGGACCTTGTGCTCAAGGGCTAGTAGCCTCACACAAGATCCTACCTATCTTATGCTAAGTGAGAAAAACAAGATTCAGTCATGACATTGGATCATAGGCTGATGCATAGACTCTCCATGTATGAGTAAGGTGCAAACAGCCTACCAAATTTCTGCCCAAGACTGAATATGCAAGGGGAAAAAGCAAATGGAAAATGATCTGGTTTAAAATTGAAAACATGCATGCAAAATCATGCTATATCAGAGAACAATCGATAAAACTATCAAGCTCAAAATCCTTAGAAAAATCATGCAAACAGGGATGCAAAAGTGAATGATTTGTTCTCTGACCAGTCTGGTGCACCTGCTTGGTGTGCCAGAGTAGTGCTCTGGTTTGGTGCGCCTGAGTGGTGCGCCCCAGAGAATCTGGATAAGACTACAATCTGATCCAGAATCTGTCCCAGAGAAGAGATGGGTAACTCATGTTAATACAGATTGATTTATGCCATTGTTAAAAGCTGAAAACATGATGGGATGCACATGATCGAAAGCCATCTTATTAATCATGTGATTACAACGAAAATGAGCTGATGGGTTCATGTATGAAAACATGCAAAGTGCAATGGAAACGAGCATGATACGAGCAAACCCAATCAAAACACAAACAAGTTATGTTATCTCTACTGCATGATTCTAACATTTAGAAGCTTGGCATGGATTTATGTGTAAAGAATCAGTAAGAGAAAGACTGCTCATATATGCAATATGGTGCAGATTTTATGCTAGAAGAAAAGTAAGCATGCTTGCAAACGAAAGTATAGATTAACATGGAGAACATCTTAAAAAAGAATTAGCAAAATCATCACTGAAGTCTCATGAAAACATGACGAAAACAGAACATATATAAGTTTCTAGCATGCCTTATCCCAATGTAAAAGCAAAAAAAGGAAAAGGAAAAGTGAGAAGGCCTACCTTGTCCTCGATGTTCCTTCAAAGAAGACTCAAGATAATAAGCTCCTTGATGCTTTGGAAGGGCCGAGGATATCTCTGGATGCTAGAAAAAAGCTAAGAACTCAAAAGGACAGCTGTAGAATTCTGGTTGCAATTTTGTGCCTTCAACCTTCTAATCCCCCAAATGGCTACCTATTGGTGTCTATTTATAAGGAATTCCCATGGGTAACTCATGGAGAATGCAAGGAGCCTCGTAGATGAAAAGCCTGGAAGATTCCATGGCATATTCGTTGCTAGAGGTAACAGCCATGGGAGGTGGAAAGCTAGTAGCCCGCAGCCTGAGAACTGGCTAGGCACTAGGTATGTGCACTTGGGAGGTGGGCCTGCTAGGTGTGCCACCTAAGTGAGCTAGGCAGATGTGCCAGGTAGGTGTGCTAAACAATGTGCTAGGTAAATGTGCTAGACAAGTGTGCTAGGTAAGTGTGCTAGCTAGGTGCTCTCTCCTACCTATCTGGATTTCTAGTTGGGCTACGGGCTTGATATAGGTTTAGGATTGGTCTGGCTAGTGGGATTCAAGGGTCAGCCACATCCAAAGCAACATCTGGAAAATTATCAATGAGTCACCTCAAAATCAGGGTGTCTACAGCTACCAAAACCCAGTATCAAGCATAATTACACTAATTACAGAAACATCAAATAACTGTAACTAACGCTCACCTTTAGGACCACAATGTGCGGCTAGAAGCTCCAACTCCTGCACCAAAACTCGGCTGCACGCGGTCTACACCTGAAAACCAAATAAGCACGCGTGAGTGACATCTAAGTCACCCAGTACGCGCCCCAAAACATATAAACCACAAAACCTCGTCAAAACCATAAAACTCATTTCCTTTTTTCTTTTTTTTTCAAAACTTGGTTTTCTCTTTTTGAAAATCATCCTTTCTTTTATTAGACAATCACTTGGGAATTCAATCCCAATCCATGCTTTTTCAAAAGCCATGTTTCCTTTTCTTTTCTCAAAACATTTGGAACTTCATTCCAAAACCACTTTTTCTTTCAAAACATTCCTTTACATTTCTTTCAAAAACCTTTGGAATTCATTTTCCAAAACATTCCATTTCCAATATTTGGGATTTCTTCCCAAAACACACCTTCAAACTCACATTATTGACCAGATCCAGCCTAAAACACAATGCCCCATTGGGCTCAAAACTAAATCATAAACACTGGCTGGCAACTGGTTAAAACATCATCATTTCTTTTTAGGATTTTAGGACCATTTCATCAATCCAATACTGACCAAATCACATTTCTCTTTCTTTATTCATTTCCACTTTTCTTCACTGTTGTTACCTTGATCAGGGGTAACTAGGCACACAAGCAGTAAGCGAGGACATCCTTCCCTTACCTTCCTGCACTGCCGCGATGAAATTCCCCTTGCGGGATTTCACCGCCCTAGCCAACCAGCCTCAATTTCAGTTTCATAAGTGCACGGGGTTATGTCTTTGTCTGACGCCCCAGTCGATGACCCGAACAACTAGGTCCAATGACCTAGGCTCAGCCTACACCGTCGGTAACCCAAACAACTAATCTCAAAAGCCCAAGCTCAGCCAACACCGCTACGAGCTCGATGACCTGATCAACTACGTACAACGACCCAAGCTCATCCTACACCATTGGTGACCCAAACAACTAGGTATGAAAACCCAGGCTTAGCCTACACCACTATGAGCATTTTCAAAACCATTTTCAAAACCATTTTCCATTCTTCTCGTTGCAGGACTCTATTTCCTTGCAACACTTGACCCTACACTAGGGTCCCAACTTAAGCCATGAAAACCATGCTTAAAGTCATAAATTGGGTCTCATGCCCAAAACCACATAAAACCATCTTTTTCATTCATTAATAGGATCTAAAATCCAAAACCACACCCAAATCCATTTATTTGGGGTTTCACATGCCTCCATGTCATTACATGGGGAAACATCATTCATATAAATCCACCATACCATTAAAACCATTTAACATTCATTAAAATTCACATTTTAACATCCCAAGTTCAGGGTAAAATTGGCATACCGAATTTTCAATTCGGTATTCCAAAATTCCCTATTTCGGTATACCGAAAATTTTCGGTATGCCGTAACCCCCTATTTCGGTCGACCGTGAAATTTCGGTCTACCGAACCCTAGGTTCTAGCTTAATCTGCTAGGATTTTGGCATACCGAATAAATTCAGTATACTGAATTCCTCACAGGCAGGGCACACCCCTTTGTAGGCATTGAATAATCGCCCCAAGTGGGAGTCTTGATCGGACCCCCCAAACATTCACCAACAATTTCCATAAAATCATGGTGTAGACCCTCAAGTCTAGTTCAAAACCCTCAAACCATTCATGATTCCATCAACCACACAGTTCAAATGAAAATCACAAGGGGAAAGGGCTCAAGAACGGCTACTGTACCCTTCAACCCCGAAATCACATTTTCCCTACAAACATCAATCCTAACCGCATGATCGTTACATTCTCATGCCATACAACACATTCCCATTCATTTCATGATTTTTCTACATTTTAACATGCATTTCTCTATGATTTCTCATGCATTTCCATCATTATTCTTCAAGGAACAATAACGGGAGAAGTGGGAGGGATCGCGTACCTCTCTGGTGGCCTGCGCAACTCCGACGAGTTCACCGCACCTCGGCGTCGCCTCGGCAAAGCTCCAGTGAACCTCGAGCCTCGGTGGAAGCACACACACACACACACCCTCCTCCTCCCAGCTCGCGCGCACCCTTTCCCTCTCCTCTACCCTTCCTTCCCCACCACACTCCTCCCCTGCCCATGTCTGCCTCCCTCTCTTTATTTCCACCACTACACGCTTGGCGCTAGCCACCCATCCCGTCGGAAGAGACGGGGAGGCACGGGCCTCCGTCGCTGGTGGCACAAGTGGAAGAAGAGAAAGAAGATGACAAAGAATGGGTGGAAGGGCATGGCTCATGAGAGAGAAAAAGGAAGGAGAAAAAGAAGAAAAGACGGGCACACAAATCGAGGCAAATGTGCATCATCAAATCGGACTCCATAATGGTCCCAAATCACAAACAGGTGCATAGAAGACCAACCACAAGCTCACACAATCAATAAACAACAGATTATCCATTAATAAACCATTTAAGCAATATTACACTTAATTACATGGTTTACAAATAAAAATGGATAATCAGGCCCAGATCTCACATGAGGTGTAGCTAATGGGCCTTACAGATAATTTAGGAAGGAACGTCTATGGATATTTGGAACTTGAGAATTAAAGGGACTATGTGAACATGTAAACCAGGCTGGGCTCGGTTGGCCTAGCCCAGAAAACAATAGGTCATACGAACCTAGACCGGGTTTGCTCAACCCGGCCAAATAATTGGCTTCTGCTGGGCCCCTAGTGTACCCACTTTCTTTCATAGGACCAAGAAGCTTAGGAGGAGGGTCATCCCTTGCATGGACTTCATGAGGGTACTGGAATAGAATGTTGAGCACAGCCTCCATGTCGTACCAGTCTTTGTCAGCGTACTCGTCGTATACAGGCAGCATGTCTAGGATTAGCTCTTCTTGTACTAGAGGAGGCGCTTGGTGAGCAGAGATGGTGGCATCTTCAATTGCTATTTCTAGGGCCTGCTAACTGTCCCAAGTGTTGTCGTCTAGGACGTCGAAGTCCTCAACTATCCATGTCCCATGGGTAGGCGTTATCGGTGCATTAGGATCCCATTTTCCTTCAACTGAGTACTTAGATTCCACTTGTATGTGCTGGATGGATATCAGTTCTGGCTAAGTTGTTGACTGAACGTCCTCTGCCTCCATGTGGATTATGGAGTGATTAGGCATGGGGTCCTGGTGAATTTGCATTTTACGTTGCTATCGCAACGTTGCCCACAGTCTCTCTTTAAGCATGGTCTAAATGATTTCCCCCTATTCATTAAGGTTGTAGATTTTGTCTTGACTGTTAAACACTCTTCAAGTGTATGCCCATTCTTTGGATGATACGAGCAGTACATGGATAAATCGGCATAAGGAGCGTTCAAGGTTGGCGCTACAGGCTATAGATCTCCGCTCTCTACTAATATTCTGAAGACATTGGGGAGCGGCTCTAGGAGTGGTGGATCGCTCTTGCTCTTGGGTCTGTCGTAGTGTTGTGGTGGAAGGACAATGTTATAGCTCCTTTGTCCTTATTGTTTCCCTTGGTGCTAATTGTTTGGTTGTCCTTGTTGAGCATACATCTGGTAGGTGGGAGGCGACTGGTACTGATGTTGGGGTTGCTGTTGAGATAGTTACGGTGGCTGTTGGAATTGTCATTGCCCCTGTTGATACCGTGACTAACATTGTGTTGGCTGCCCCTGGTGCTAGACTAACTTGCCTTGATAATTAGTTGGTTGCTCTTGACAGTGGGCTAATTGTCCTTGTATAGGTATTTGGACTAAAGTTGAATTGACGTCCCCTTTTGTCCTCGCTATGTTGTGACATGTGCCATGTTCCCTGTAGCACCATCAAATGTGTATCCCGTGGCCTTCTTCTTGCCTTTTCCTTCCGACTCTAAGAATGGTAGGTCCTCTTTATTACGGAGAGCTCATGTAGCAAGGTCGTATAGTTGGAAGTAAGTCTAGAAGTCGCCCATTAACAAACTCACTCTAAGTGCTTCGGTAGTGTTTCGGGCAATAACTACAACTGCCTAGCTTTCTAGGATGTAGCATTCATATCTAGCAGCCATGTCCATCCATCTGCTGACAAAGGTGACGAAGACCTCCTCAAGTTTCATCATTTCTGCATGGCAGTCCCCTATTGTGAGCTTGTGGTGGATGCACTGGATCTATTGTTGTAGGAAATTTTCTAGCACAATCCTAAAGTCACTGAGATCATATGCTGTGAGCATGTTGAACCACCATAATGCTTCTCCTTCAAGTGTTTTGATGAAGTGGTACACTATAAGACCATTGTCGTATTGATAGGGTAGGGCGTCTATGGTAAAGGTAGTAAAATGATTCTGTGGATCACTCATCCCATCGTACTTCTACATTTTGGGCATCTTGAATCTAGGGGGCAGAATGAAAGGAGGGAACTTGGATGTATTGAAGCCAACTAGTGCTCATGATATGACCCCTGCATCTACTAGTGCATTTGAGATCATTCTTTTAATATCCAAACTTGGGAGAGTTGACTACCTCTGCCCTTGGTACCTTTGGACTTGGTGGAACTGTTGTTGTTGAGGAGTACCGTATTGAGGAGAGAAGGAGGGTTGAGTCGAAGCATATAAGGACTATGTTGCCAAAGGTGGTTGGGTTCCCCCTAGGTGATGATGTGAGTGGTAGCTTCATGGGGGATGTGTGGTTTGTTGAGAAGGGATGTAGAGCAGGGTTACAGTACAATGCTTTGAATGTTGTGTGTAAGGGCCTTGAATTGGGAAATTTATCATTGGGCTCGATGGCAGTGTGTAGGTATTTCCCAGAGAAGGTGTTGCTACTGGGCCCTACTGATAATTTAGGAAGGAACGTCTATGGATATTTGGAACTTGAGAATTGAAGGGACTATGTAAACATGAGCCCAGCCCAGAAAACACTAGGTCAGACAGGCCTAGACTGGGTTGGCTCCACCCAACCAAATAATTGGCTCGGGTTGGGCCCCTAGTGTGCCCACTTTCTTTCATAGGACCAGGAAGCTTAGGAGGAGGGTCATCCCTTGCATGGACTTCATAAGGGTACTAGAATTGAATGTTGAGCGCAGCCTCCATGTCGTACAAGTCTTTGTCGGTGTACTCGTCGTATACAGGCATCATGTCTAGGATTAGCTCTTCATGTACTAGAGGAGGCGCTTGGTGAGCAGAGATGGTGGCATCTTCAATTGCTATTTCTTTGGCCTGCTAACTGTCCCAAGTGTTGTCGTCTAGGACATCCAAGTCCTCAACTGTCCATGTCCCATGGGTAGGCGTTATCGGTGCATTAGGATCCCATTTTCATTCAACAGACTGCTTAGATTCCACTTGTATGTGATGGATGGATATCAGTTCTGGCTAAGTTGTTGACTAGACGTCCTCAGCCTCCATGTGGATTATTGAGTGATTAGGCATGGGGTCTTGGTGAATTTGCATTTTATGTTGCTATCGCAACGTTGCCCTCAATCTCTCTTTAAGCTTGGTCTAAATGATTTCCCCGTATTCATTAAGGTTGTAGATTTTGTCTTGACTGTTAAACACTCTTCAAGTGTATGCCCATTCTTTGGATGATACGAGCAGTACATGGACAAATCGACATAAGGAGCGTTCAAGGTAGACGCTAGAGGCTATAGATCTCCGCTCTCTACTAATATTCTGAAGACATTGGGGAGCGGCTCTAGGAGTGGTGGATCGCTCTTGCCCTTGGGTCTGTCGTAGTGTTGTGGTGGAAGGACAGCATTATAGCTCCTTTGTCCTTATTGTTGCCCCTGGTGCTAATTGTTTGGTTGTCCTTGTTGAGCATACATCAGGTAGGTGGAAGGCGACTGGTACTGATGCTGGGGTTGTTGTTGAGATAGTTGCTGTGGCTGTTGGAATTGGCATTGCCCTTGTTGGTATCGTGACTAACATTGTGTTGGCTGCCCCTGGTGCTAGACTAACTGGCCTTGATAATTAGTCAGCTGCTCTTGATAGTGGGCTAATTGTCCTTGTATCGGCATTTGGACTAGAGTTGAACTGACGTCCCGTTTTGTCCTCGCTATGTTGTGACATATGCCATGTTCCCTATAGCACCTTCAAATGTGTATCCCGTGGTCTTCTTCTTGCCCTTTCCTTCTGACTCTAAGAATGGTAGGTCCTCTATATTACGGAGAGCTCTTGTAGCAGGGTCGTATAGTTGGAAGTAAGTCTAGAAGTCGCCCATTAACAAACTCACTCTAAGTGCTTCGGTAGTGTTTCGGGCAATAACTACAACTACCTAGCTTTCTAGGATGTAGTTGTAACCATGTCGGTGACAGCCTCGTGTGTGGCGTGAAATGCCAAATGCACGAGGGCCAGTGAAGTCACAGTAAAAAGCAATAAAGCAATGATAAAATATGGGAGTCTCCACCTACTCTATTTAAAAATGGGAGATGAGGAAAACCGTTTTAAAACAATAAAATTATGCGACAAACCAATGGAAAAGGTCATCATAAACCAAAAAATGGGTAAGGATCCCTGTTACGCATGCGGAAGGTATTGGGCACCCCCATGCGCCTGGAAAATCGGTCTTTCATGGCTTCTTCATTTACTCATGTGGAAATGTTAGCTTTACAGCCTGTTTCTGTATGCTCGAGGGCGATATGCAATGCCATGCCCACATGTAAATTGTGCCTAGTGTTCTATCTAAAACCAAATAAAAGTAAAGTGGGGAATGGGTCGTGTCCTATTGTTTAACTTGGCCACCCGAGGTCTGAACCACGGAATGGGGCAAATGGACTTCACTAACAAGAGCCATAAGGCCACCAATTCACAAGACCCAAGTAGTAAGCATCACTACATTACTAGGTGAAAAGCTAATGCAATCAGAATTATTATATGGTAAAACTATGTAATCATGATCATTGTATATCCAGGAACAATACCAGAAAAATTAGAACCCATGATAACTAGGAGAATATGCAAACCATGATGCAATACCCACTGTTTGCATCCTGTGACCAGACTGGTGCACCAGCTTGGTGCGCCAAGATGGTGCGCCAGAATGGTGCACTCCAGATACTCTATTTCAGACATCAACCTGAATCCAAAGCCTAGGGGGAACGCATGTGATTAACTATGCCAATGACCATTTAGAGTACTAACCTAGATGCCAAGGAACACTATTACACTAATCAACAAAGTCTAAAATGTTCCTCTCACTCTCTCCCTATCCATGCATGTTTATGGGTTCTCTTAGGTTGTTATAGCCAGAGCTGGCTCTAGAGGTGCGTGGAGACACCCCAAATGACTAAAAAAATGTGGGAGGTCTACATGACATGCGAGGGGTGTGCCACTACCCATATTTAGTGGCCAATAGCCTCATAGGGGCCTTGATCCACCACCAAAAGACCAAATAGTACAAATAAACACATAAGTAGACAAAGCAGTGTAAACACTCTTACACATAGCATACATGAACCATCATTAAGACAAATAAACAGCTTAAACGAAGCCAAAGTCGAGTTCATAGCATGATATCTTATTCAAAATAGCCTAGAGAAAGAAATGAACAAAGACATGTCGTAGGGAGGTACCTGAGGTGTTTCTCTCCTTTAGTGGCTCAAGGTGTCTCCTTCTTGCTACTTTGGACACGGCTGAGGGTGCTCAGGGATGCAGTGGATGCTCTGGAGGTAGGTGCACTGGTTACTAAGAGAGGTTAAAGTGTGGTGTGTGGAGAGCTTTTAAAGGAGGTGGAAAACATTGAGTCATGGATACCAAGTGATGTGAAGGCCAAGAGATCCTCGTAGGCATGTAGGGGAATGTCAAATTAAGTGAGGGTCAATGTGTCCATTCATACATGGGGGTTACAAGTGCAGAGAACAAACAGCCAATAGCTAGTGCCCTGAAACAAGGTTGTGTGCTAGCATGGTGCGCCATATAGGTGCACCATGATGGTGCTCCATATTGGTGCGCCATGATGGTGCTTTACATTAGTGCTCCAGAATTGTGCTCTCCACTTGGTTGCCTAGATTATCGACTGGACCATGGGCTTGCAGTCGTGGTCTTGTGTGACGATCTCGAGCTAATCAAAATGTTAGATAGGACTTGAATGTGGTTAGGCCTACTGTGTCTGAAGTGACACCCTTCTGAAGAGTCTATCCACAAGCCACCTCAAAATTGGGTTGTCTACAAATGCCCATCCCTGAGTGAGGTCGAGAGACGGAGGGAACGAAGACCGATGCTCAGGGTTGATAGGATACCCCTATTTTGAGGCCTTAGAGAGGTGATATTTACTATAGGCATTGGGTCATTTATCCGATGGATGCATTGAAAATCATGACTTCTCGCCAAATGCAAATATGCAAATGCAAGAATACACCTTACATGCATGTGAATGTCGAGTCAAATGCTAAAAATATGATGCCAATGCAATACAAATGCAAGAGCTAATGTTTAGTGTGAATGCAATGCTGATGCTAGTGTTGCACACAAGAATAGATGTTGAAAGTAGATGCAGTGTTGATGTTAATGCTAATGTGATATTGCAAAAACTAAATAAATCCTACGCAATGAGGGAACCACTGGTAGGGACATGATAAGTTGTCAGACTCATCAGTCGGATTACTAAGGTTATCAACCTAAGGAGGCAGGACATGACAAGTCTGCCAAGTCTTGTCAACTCGGTCATCAGACAACTTGACGGCTGTCAATCGAGTAATTAGGGGTACCAGCCCAAAGAAAAAGGACATGACAAAACATATGATTTGTCAAGTAAGAAAGGAGGCCCTGTCCACACGGACGTAAGGCAAACCAAAAGGATTTCATGCCCGTGAAGATCTAGGAAAAAGATACGACCTAGACCACCCGGTCAAAGGTCCACTTTGACCGTCTAGTCAAAGTCAAGCGAAAGGATTTTGCACCCGCGAAAATCTAGGAAAGAGAAAGGGATATGATCTCGACTGCTCGGTCGGAGGTCGACATTGACTACCTAGTCAAAAGTCAAGCAAAAGGATTTCGTGCCCACAAAAATCCAAGGAAAAGGAAGAGACTTCAACTGTCTAGTCAAAGGTCGACTTTAACTGCCCGGTCAAAAGTCAAATAGTAGGATTTTGCACCTACGAAAATCCAAGGAAAAGGAAGGAACGTCGACCGCCTGGTCAAAGGCCAACTTTGACCGCCCAGTCAAAAGTCAAGCAAAAGGATCTCGTGCCTGCGAAAATCCAGAAAAAAGAAGGGATAATGACCTCAACCGTCCAGCCAAAGTCAAGCAGAAGGATTCTGCGCCGGCAAAGATCCAAGCAAAAGGATTTCTCTCCTGCAAAGATCCAAGCAAAGAAAGGAAAATGACCTTGACTGCCCAACCAAAGTCAAGTAGAAGGATTTTGCGCCCACGAAGATCCAAGCAAAAGGACATGAAAGCAAAATCTCATTTGCCTGGAATGAGAATCCAAAAAAAAAAGCAATAATCCTTAGATTGTCCCCTAAGAAGGAAGTAGGCTCTAGTTGCGCTCTGGAGGGCAAAAAGGTAATTGTGCTCACTAATGGCTCCATGGCACAGAAACCTGTATTCTTGTTGAGATGTATGTGAACTATCCTCTGAAAGAACCTTGTTGAGGTTTCAATCTCATCTGGCCTTGTTTATGAGTTTTACAAAAGGTTAGGGCCTATTCATAATTTTCCAAAACTAAGGGACTTTTTTGCAAATTAGCCCGATATGATACATTTTTGATGGCTGTATTGCTGCTGTGCTATGAAATTTGAAATTCTACTGGGTGCTTGCAAACTTCTGCTTCAAACATAACTTCTCACACCTTCCGTGGGCTATTCTGCAAATTTTACAATGTTAAGGGATTTTTTTGCAAATTACCCCATCCAGTGAATTTTTGAAGACTATGCGCTCATTTTCTTGACATTTTACATTTTGCCTTTTAGATGCAAGTTAAAAGTTGTAGAGTGTTGAGGATCAAAATGCAATTTTCATGGTCATTTTGCACCTTAGACATTGGAAATCAAATTATTTACATTATTGGTACATGACTGGGTTCATTGGATAATTGCCATAACTACCAAATCATATGCTGCATTTCATCTTGCCACTTGACACCGCAAATAAGATTACGCTTCATGATTTCATTCCTTTACCCTTTATAATATTCTCCTTTCTTTCTTTATTTTTTCCTTACACACACTTAATTTATTTATTTCCCTTCATTACTTACTTACCTTATTTATTTCTCTCCTCCTCCCATTCGTCATTTCCTCCTCTTCTTCCTAATTTCCTCTCCAGCCAAACCAGACAAAACCCATCTTCTTCCTCCCCCTCACATCTTCTCTCCTCCTCCTAACGGCAACACCTCCCTCCTTCTCTCCTCAAGGCCGGCAATGGTTGATCTTGGTGGTGTGCCGGTGTGGTGCTCAGGGTTGGTGCGGCGGCTAGGCACGGCGACTAGTTGCAGCGACAGCTCGACGTCGACGGCGGCGATGGACCAGACCCTTTGAGATTGGCTGGAGAGGAGCTCTCCGGTGGAGGTGCTCTCCCATTCCTCTTGACCTTCCATTTCGTGTGCTCTTGTTTTTTTTTTTTTTGCTTGCCCGTATTCCTTTGGTGGTCAGCGGTTGGGTGGTGCTCTGGCTAGGTGACGGCTTGGGTGGCCGTCGGCTTGGATGTGTGGAGGTGGAGTTGTTGGTGGGCTGGATTTTGGGCCGTGAGGTGGAGTGGCCGGCGGTTGGATGGTGCGCACGTGATGGACTCCGGTGGTGGGTTCCGACGGGTACGTGGGTTGTGGCCGGAGGCAGAATGATTGGCGGTTGGGTGGTGGTTGAGGTGGTGGAACGGGCCATGGGTGTTGCACGTGAGATGGTCACACTGGCGGTGAACTCCAGCAAGCCGTTTGGCCAGTCCGGTTGGCCGTGGTGTTGAATGGGTTGCGGGGTGATGGCTTGGGTTTTGGGCATTCCAATGGATTATGGTTGGAGCTCAGTGGTTCAAGTCGTTGGTGGTAGCTGTGGGTGTCGGGCATGGAGGCGTGGAGCAGCTCCATCATGTGTGGTGGTGTAGCTGTTGGATGGTCATGTCAACGAGTGGTGGCTGGTTGTTGGGTGGTTTTGTTATGCAAAATAAATTTTACTTCATAGACCATGAATTAATCTTGAGTTACATGTCATTTGTGCCATAAAACATAGCTTGAGAGTATGGTTTCTCCCCAATATGATTGAACATATATGCCATTTGTGTCATTCTGAGTCACTTGAAATATGGTTCTATCCATGAACTAAACCATGAGTTGCCAGTTTTTCAAACCTTGAGTCAACGTTTTTGTCATTTTAAATCAACCTCTCATTTATCGACCCATGTTTAAGCAAAAATAATTGTAGGGCAACAATACTAATCAACAGCAAAAAATTGGCAAACAAGTAAATGGCAGAGTAGTAAATGCCCATGTTTTCACATAATAGCATTGGGGATGCCTCACTTTGTAACTCCAATAACGTAATATTTAAAAGCAACAATTACTAAATTCCCACATTTTCACATAACTACCTGCTTTTCTTTAATAATGGACCTCATTTTGCAATATTGAGCTATATATGCATCTCGTTTAATCTGCACTTTTGTAAAAAAACTGTCGCTGCCAAAATACTTAGACGCATGCTAATGTGCTTTGTTTGTGCATACCATGCTCTTTTATTCTGCCTTACTGCACATTTATGAATGTATCCAACAGAAAATACTTGTAATGCAATGTATTATCTCGAGTCTCGTGCTTTGCTATGCCTGAATATACTACACTTCCTTTTCTTTATTCTGCTCTTTAAATCCAGGCTTCACCTTTGTCTGCTTGTAGGATGACCCGGTCCCCGAGGGGGAGAGCTCACAGCTTCCCTGAGGTAGACCTTCTAGTTCTCGCCCACGACGGCGAAGCAGTTCCTCGAGGTCTTTGGCCTCTAGTAGCTCGGCACTTGCTATCCCCGTCGTGGTAAGCTCCTTCGAAATGACTCATTCTTGTAATATAGATTTGACATTTCAATTAACAACTGTACTTTCAGGAATCTGGCAACTTCGCAGAGCCACTACTCAACAACAATCATATCTGTGAGAGCCCAGATTTTGAGATAACTATCTTTGTTCTTCTTTTAGCATGTCTTAGCTTTCTCATTGCTACCTTTCTAATCTTGTATCTATTTTGTCATTGTTGTTTCAGGTTGGGGATGCAAAACGGGTAATGCGGTGTCATTGGGACCCTAAGCTTGACCATTTCCGCCGCCTACTCGAGTTTTTGCAGGATTTTTTGCTCCATCGGTTTCCTTTTGGTGGTTTGCTTCGCATTCCAACCATACATGGGCATTATAACTTTTTCCGAGCTTTGGAGGAAAGATGGAGGTTCGAGACGCACACTTTCTGTTATCCATTTGGAGAGCTGACAGTATTGCCTGATCAATGAGCCCTACTGACGAGTCTTCTTTTCGGTGATGAGTCCATCATTGGGGAGACCACTCACGGGATGCATCTGGCTCCCGCACACCTGGGCCATGTTCCTCTAAAGCCACCTTGGGGGAAGCATATGATCACCGTGGGTTGGCTTTGAGAGTGGGATCAGTTCTGGCCCAAACCGGAGCTGGGCAGTGATGAGGTCGATTACATACTTTGACACTTCCTACTGGATCTACTTGCCATGATCTTCTGTGATTTTTCTGCCTATTGCATCCATGCTGATTTGCTGGTGTATCTGACCAACCTAGAGTACTTGGACTACTATGACTGGGCCAGAGCTAGCTACACATGATTGATCTGTGGGTTGGACAATGTAGCTAGGCTAGGTCGTTGGTCTCATGTGGGACTGTACCCCCTGCTTACTGTAAGTACTAGTGAAAATTTATTTCCTTTTTGCAAAGTTTTTTATAATAGCTGATAACTAACTTTCCTTCTGTTTGCTCTTGCTAGTACTGGGCTATAAAGCATATAACCAACTGATATGTAATCTGTATATCAATGATCATTTTCGTGTCTTTTATGATAAGTTGGATGCTCCTTCATGTGTGTTCATATGTTTCTGTGTCATGATAATTTCTGCATTATGTGGTTTCTTTTTTAAATAGTGAATCATGATCCAATGCAACCACTAGCTATGAAATGAACTGTAAACATCCTTTTTACATGTTTATCATCTCTACATTGTTGTTAAGCTAATTAAATCACTGCACAATCCTTGAAATCCACCAAGCTGTAGTTACAGCCCCTTATAACCCATGAATAAACATGATTTGAGGAGAGAAATAATAAGAGGATTTTTATGCTTGTTGATTTATCATATTTAAGTTCTCTAGCATCTAAATAATTGATCTGGATAGAATTAACCAAAGTTATCTCTTGCATCTGGCCCAGATTCTGATTCAGAATTGCTGGGGTGCACCAAACTGGAGCACCAACATGGCGCACCAGGGTGGCGCACCTAACCAGAGTACCAACCTAGCGCACCATCCTGGTGCACCAGCCTAGTCACGGTGCAAGCCACCAACTTTGCATCATGATCTGCATGCTTTTCCTAGTGTTTTGGACTTTGATTTTTCCAGTGTTTATTCTCTGATATGTCATGTTCTGATGTGCACGATTTTAGCCACTGATAGCATTGTTAATATTAGTTTTGCATCTTGCATAGTAAGCCTGTTGTTGTGGTTTGGTGAACTAGTTGCCCCATGAACTCCTTTTTGGGAAGTTCTTATGCAACAGTCCCTGATCCAGATCTGGATAGCATGGCTAAAGCCCATTTGTTGTATTTAGTATGGTGCTGTGCTCTTGTGTGTGGCATATTGCCCTTGAGCACAAGACCCATATTTGTGCTTTCTTTCTTAGGTTTCCTCTCTCCCTTGAGATCTTGTGGGAAGAAGGGAAATCCATTCATGTGTGATAGGTATTGTTAGATATTCATGATGCATTTTCTACAAATTTATAAGATTTTATATCGCATGGCACATTAGTCTAGCTTACTGTCTGACCTACATTTTGATAGGCGCACATAGGTGGCGCACCAGATAGGCGCACTAGTTTGGCGCACCACACAGGCGCACTTGCCTTTTTTGACTGCACATAGTATCTTTTTGGCATGGTATTTAGCATGTTTCCTGATTTGCTTTGCCTTTGATTTTCTTTGGGTGTCCTCTTGGATATATTAGGAGGATTCCAGTCTGTTTTCATTCACATTTGTGCATGGTAGCAAAGGTTTTGCATATAGCGAAGCGAGGACGTTAGCCACCCAATATTGTTGGTTACGTGGTTATATCTATGCAATATCTTTGCACCGGTGTTTCATCCACCACTCGGGTGACCATTCTGAGCATTAGGACATACCCTACAGTCTCTCTACCCATGTTTAGCATAAGGCACCACTTGCATGTAGCATTGCATGGCATATCGCCCTTGGGCGTACAGAAACAGGCTAAAAAGCCAACATTTCATATAAGTAAACAAAAACCCATGAAAGACCGATTTTTCGGACACACGAGGGTGTGTAATACCTTCCTCGTACGTAACAGGGATCCTTGCCCATTTTATGGTTCGTGTTGACCTTTTCCATTAGTTTTTATGGCATGGTTTTAATGTTTTAAAATGGTTTTCCTCATCTCCTGTTTTCAAGTAGAATAGGTGGCGACTCTTGCATTTTTATCATTTGCTTTTTATTGTTTTGCTGTGACTTTGCCGACCCTCGCACATTTGGCCTTCCGCACCAAGCACGAGGTTGTTGCCGGCATGGTTACAGGAACTGGCGACTCCGCTGGGGAAAACCAGATCCCGACTTTTGTTTTAGGTTTTTCGTTTACTTTGGCTTTTCTCCTTGTTTGCCTATTTCTCCTACTTTGCTTTGGTTGTCTCTTTGTAATATAAGTGGTGTCTTTCTTACATGCATGCCTTTGTATGCTGGGTGTTTTCCTTTACACATTTACTATGCCACCACTTTTGCACATAACATGCACATGCTTTTTGTTTGTTGATAGATGGTTGCTTTGCATGTTTTCTTCCCTTCTTGTATATGCCATGTTTAGGAGATTAGAGATTTGTTCCCCCCCCCTCCCCCCCCCTTTTGGTTAATGAAAATTTAAAAAGCAAAAATTAATAAATAGGAT
>JAMKQA010011660.1:0-11372 GCA_024699735.1 Posidonia australis
ATACGATTAAGGAAACAAACCAAGCTAAAGAAAGGCACAATCGAAACAGGAAACACAAGAAAAACATAATGTGGAAACAAGGTGGGGCCCAATAGCTAGGTTGGGCTTGACTCTATCCCTGGATGACTCGTGCATGTGCCACGCGCAAGTCACTCGTGCAACCAAGACGTGCATGCCTAGAGATGTGATGGTCGTTTGCCATCATTGCCATATCCACAACATACAGGTATTACAATGGAGGGCTAACAAGATGCAAGCGAAATGAAACATGCTGAGGATCATACATAAGCTAAAACCGAGAATCCATTGTGTGGGATACTTAAAAAAGGTGAACAAGTGATACGAGTAAACTAGAGAGTAAAACAATGCTAGGTGAAACATTTAGGTCTGATGAGGCCTTGGTTTGGGCGAGGATCACCCGGGAGCTTGAGGAGACCTCCATGATGAGATGAGTATGCTAGGGGAGCCACAGAAAACCATGGGTTCTCCTCCCCATCCCCGTCGCCGGCATCAATGTCAACCTTCCTTTGGCGAGCCTCCACAGGAGGCTTTCGGCTTGGGAGGCTGGCTCAGCCACTCCGGAGAATGATGGGAGAAGAGGGCAGCCATCGGGACGTCAGTTTGAGCGTTCAATGGCCAGTGTGGCCTCACGCCGGAGTTCGGCGTTCGACGACAGTGGGTGAGATGCAGAATGCAATGAACTGTGGGAAAAACAGTGGGAAAAGCGGATGAAATGTGAAATCAAAGTGCCAGGCTATCCTCTATGTTAAATCGGGGGAAATTATACCTATAGTGGTGGCGATCGGTTGTCTTCCTTTACGGCAGCGATTGGGACTCCGGCGAAGGTGACAAGAGTGGCTGTTCGATGGAGAAAGATCAGTCGGAGGGGGTCGAGAGGACTCAGAAGTTGGCTGGGGGAGCTCCCTTGCTGACAGGGAAGAGAAATCTCAAGTGGCTTCGATGTTGGTTTTGTGGTTTTCCAACGAGGACTCTCTCCGATTTTTCGGGCTCTCACACACACAGTTGCTTGGTGAAAGTCCGCCCTCCTCCCTGAGGGTGTTGGAGGGGGGTTTTTGGTTGGTGGCCCGGTGTGGTAGGTGGTGGATGGCAAGGGATGGATCAGTGACAGGGCATGGTTGCAGGGAGTGGTTCGACGGCACCTTTGCAGGCTTTGCGTGATGACGGGAGCGACGTAGGGTGATGGTGGAGACAAGGCGTGGGAAGGCTCTGGGGATGTCAGGCACACCATGGGACATGTCGTGGTTTCATGCGTAACGCCGCTCGTACGAGGTACGAGGTTGTACGACGAAAGTGACCAGTCAGGCGACACCTGTCGTGCTGCCCTGGCCCTGACGAGCACTTGGGCCGCGCACGTCATTGGGCCAAAGCACACAGACTGGGTTTTAGGTGTTGGGCTTGGTTGGAGGAGTGGGAGTTAAGGATAATTAAAGGGTTTTATGGGTTGGTTTAGGTTCACGGGCTTAGTTGGGGAACTAGGGTAAGTCTGAGTCAGCCGTTCAGTTGCGCTCTCTACCGAATCTGGCTACCAACATTGGCCAGAAATCGAAGTGTCTACACACGCTCATAGGGGTAAAACGGTAATTTCTCCTCAAACTATCGACTTCTGAAAATGTTCGAGCATAAGCTGGATTCTTATGTAAAGGGGCATTCTTGATCTTTCAAAGGAAGTCATACCCGACAGACAATCTGTTCTAGTGATAGGTAGGACCCTCTTGTAATTTAGGAAACAGTAGGGGCTTTTTCTATAAATTTTCCTAGATTGTCATCTGAGTTGAAACTACAGTTCCATTAGTGATGCTCATGCTCTGGCTAAACACTCAGAGCATTCTCTTCACTTTCGACTGCGTGCGTTGAGCTCCAGTCAATATAGAAATTATAGGGGCCTCTTTGCAAAATTTCTAGTTTTTACTCATTCAAGAATTTTCCAAAGTTTTGGATAGCCTGATGTTGATCTAAGTTCATCGAATCTGTTCTAGAGGGTAGGGCATAACAAGAGAACTTTTTGGCGTCTAGAGAAGTCTAGGGACCTACTTGTAATTTCTGGAAACTATTGTAAAAAACTGCAAAATCGACTACCAGGGCCGATCTGGGTGGTGATTCTTGTCGCGAAAGCCTTGTTGAGGGTTCTAAAGTCTGGGGTAAATTGCAATTTGACCCAAAATTTTGCAAAAATTGCCAAAGGCTGGAGCAAAATTTCCAAAACTTGCAGGATCCACTAGCAGTTACTCCTGTTTTGAATGGATGCATGGCAGTTGGTCTTCCTCTTCATGTTTTTGCATAAAACGTCTACACACGTATTTGTCTTGGACAAGGTGAAAAATGAAAATGATCATTTAAAGGCCCCCCTCCATACGTGCCTCTTCTCCTTCCTTCTCCCGCCTGCCTTCTCATCTTCCTCCCTTCCTTTGTTCTTACGGTGGGCGGCTACAGCTAGGTAGGCGGAGCATGGTGCGGAGCGATGACGATCTTTGGCGGGGCTACACGGGTGCGGGGATTGGCGGAAGCTTGCGTATGCTGGGCGCACGTTACCAGCACGAGGAGGAGCAGCGGCGGTTTCGACGGTGCTACACGGGCAAGGGCTCCAGCGAGGAGGTCTCGGCGGCATAAAGAGGGGCAGAAATGGTATGCTCCTTTCCTTTGTCTTCCCTTTCCTATACTTCTTGCGCTTTGTTTGCTTGCTTCGTGCTCCCCTCTTCTCCCCGTGCTTTATTGCACGGCCACCTCCCTTTCTCCCTCCTTTAAAGCTGGCACTGGCTGAATGAGGGGGACGCATCTCTCACACTCCCTCTGACCCAGGCCCCTCTGTGGTTTGTCCTCTCTCCCACCGATGACGTCTCCTCCTTCTCCGGCGACGCCTCCTCCGTCGTTTCTTCTTCCGTCAGTGGCTAGGGCTTGGTTTCACCGGGTTTCTCTCCTCCAGTGGCTGGTGCTCTACTCTTGGGCAGCATCGTAAGGCTTCCATGGCAAGGTGGGAAGGCTGTAAGTCGTGGGTCCTTGACATGGATTCTTTATGGATTTTCTAGGGTTTCCCGACAATGGTTACTCCTCTCCACTTCTCAGACGTGTTGAGGTGCTAGATTGGCATTCTATCTGACAACAACCGGGAGAAACTGCAGTGTTGGGGAATCTCTGGCGCCTCTTGAAGATCAGGGATATCGAGGTGAACTGATATCTCCTAAGTGCCGCGTTTAGATTCTGGAAATCGGCCCACCATGTATTCCAGTTTGGTCGTAAGAAACCAACTGTCACACTGGAAGAAACCAGGTGGATCTGTGGCCTGTCACGACTACTAGGGCCTCTGGTCTTCATGCACCGAGACGGGTATGCATCTGTCCTTTCTCAGCTAACTAGCTTGAACACTATAGAATGCGGGAGGCGCTTAATCCGTACAGATGGCTCCGAACCCATGTTGTGCTTGGACTTCCTTGATGAAATGGTCATGAGGCACTCTATGCTGGGCGACGACCTCTGGCTGCGCGGCTTCATCCTCCGTTTTCTTAGGGAACTCATATTTAGTCATGGCCGGATGACTGTAGCGATTGAGGTAGCTGAGGTCGCTTTGGCAGTGGTGAGCGAACAAATAGATCTGGCTCTCGTGATCCTGGCTGAAACTTACCGAGGCCTGGATTGTACTTTTCATTGGTGTCGCCACTTCTATGATTGTGGAGCAATAGTGTGGTTGGCGGTTAACATGGGAGTCGAGGTCTTGCACCCCCAAAGTCCAACATTTGAGGCCTACCTCCAGAGCGGGCATTCTTGGATCATCGAGGGAGTACGAGAGTTCTATGAAAAGCTGGAGGGGCTGTCTGGGAGTCTGATCACCTGGCGGATTGTCCCATCAACCGCAGAGCCTTTCACTGCATTCTTCAATGATACAAATATGAGGGTGGTCGTTCTTCCTAGGCTGACTGGAGGGGTGGAGTATCACCCTACTCATGTTCTGCACTAGTTTGGTTTCGAGCAGGATGCTTTTGAACAATCTCCCATGCCTACTATCTTACAGCTGTATTCTCAGAATTCTACTGCCATGATCTAACTCTGGTGAGAGGCAAAGGCTATTCTGAGGCATATAGGGCATATACACAGGTGGATTGGCCAATGAGTGAAGTAGCTCCTGGCGCTCCTCTGTTCAAAATGCTAGCAGCCAGAAGAGGCCCCAGACTGGAGAGAATAGCTGACTTGAGCATATGTAGCGCATTTCTGTAATTTCTTTCAATGATTGTACTCTTGAACTTGAATTTGAATGAAAAATACATTCTATTTCACAGTGTGCCCTTTCATTTCCTTCGATGACTAACTTCTTTGAATAGCTCCCCTGTATCATTAGGACTAGCCAAAACATCTACTCCTTGAGGACGTAGATTGGATACATTATTGTGACTTGCCAGGTCTGGCCTCAGCCCGAGTATCCAGAGGGTACATTCTGCTGCAAGTTGCCCACTAGTGGCCTTGTCAAAAACGCGCATGTCCTACACACAACTTCAACGCGGCTCCAGGATGTGGGGTCTTTGCTGAAGTTCCCTGGTCTCTGGAGTATTGAGCAGGAGCGTTGCTGGGCTCGATGATCTGTGCCTATCCGACCTTTTGTGTGGAGCTGCCAATTTGCACTGAATTCATGGCCTAAAACACCTATTAAAGCGCCTACTTGCCAAAATACAGCTGACATGCCCCTGGTTGTGGATGCTCTATTGAAGTCAAACGAGTGGGCAGTTGACATGCCCCTGGATGGAGGTGAATCAAATGGGCAACTGACATGACGTAGGCTGAAGGTGGGCCACCGATGTTGACCAAGAGGGGAGCTGACATGCCCTTGGCCGATGACTAGGAAAAGTCCAGTCCCGTGATAACGATGATGGGGAAGTAACACAGATGCAGATGCATGGGTTGTGCTTACTTAGTTATGCTGGGCCCTCAGTATTAGAAAAGCTTTGATGTCTACAAGAAAGGGAATGAATGGATCTTGTTACCCGAAGGACTCTATCCAGATCTCTAGCTGACAGATGGCACTCTGGGTGGCGGGGCGGTCGTGCTAGGACAGTGAATACTTAAATGATGGATAACTCGGTGGTAAATGTTTAAATGGTGATGAGGTTAGGACTTTGCATCAAACTCTTCGAGTCCCACACCTGCACTTTTACATTATTGACTTTTCTTTTGCTCCCTCATAGGTGTGTGGACTCACTCTACTCCTATCGGAGGTAATGAACGCCAAGGTGGGAGGCTCTTACTAAGAAGGGAGGCTAGTCCTTTGATGGTGTGGTGGCTCAGGCGTATGCTCCAACTCCTCCCCAAGGTATAGTAGGGAAAAAGTTGACCCACACACTTCTCTCTAGGGCAGACTTCTGTCTTCGACTTCTGTCTTCTCATTTCTTTTGTGCCCTCTATGCATTATGATTTTTCTTGCTCACTCTCGCTCACACCCTAGCATTTTATCTCCCTATTGGAGGTGTGGGCCCTTGGAGAGTTTGAAAACTTCGTCCTACTCATGATGGGGGGTGGCTTCCTCACTTGCTAGATGATCCAGATGCGGATTACAAATGCAAAATGCAATGATGTTGGGTGCTCAGATACAAGGGGGAGGACTTTTCTCAGCACTAGGACCCAATCACTGGTAGTACTTCTTCAGGTAGCATGTATTGATTGGCTTAGACTGCTCAATGTGGTCCATGTCCTCCAGGATCATAAAACTTGCTTGACGATGAAGGGTCTTCTCCAATTAGGTCGGAACTTTCCACGAGCATTGGGCAGATGGATTGCTCGTAGGACCAAATCACCAAACGCTAGGCTTTTGGGTCGGACCTTCTTCTGATAAGACCTAGCCATGCGTTTTTGGTAGCACTGAGCATGGTGCAAAGCCTGCAATCTGCGCTCGTCTATAAGGTTTAGCTGTATGCACCGATCTTCAACCCATTCTGCCTCCTCCAAATCTGCTTCCCTTAGGATCCTGAGCAACGAAATTTCTACTTCAATGGGGAGAACTACTTCCATTCCGTAGACCAAAGAGTATGGGGTTGCCCCCGTAGAAGCCTGGATGGATGTCCTGTAGGCCCACAATGCGTAGGGGTGATGATCATGCCAATCCCGGTGAGTCTCTGCCATCTTTTTCAGGATCTTGGTAAGGTTCTTGTTGGCAGACTCCACAGCGCCATTCATCAGTGGGCGGTACGGGGAGGATCTATGATGCTTGATGTGAAGGCTCTGCAAGAAATCTTCCACCCTCTTGGCTACGAACTTCCTCCCATTGTCTAAGATGAGGGTGTGGGGAACTTCGTACCGGGCTGCAATATTATTCCGAATAAACTTCTCTATAGCCACGGCGGTGACTGCCTTGTAGGAAGTCACTTCTACGCACTTGGTAAAGTAGTCGATTGCTACCAAGATGAAGCGATGTCCATCGGAGGCTCCCAGATGAATGACTCCAATGAAGTCAATACCCCATGTTGAGAAGGGCCAAGGCGTAGACATATAATGCAATTGATGAGGAGGAGCGTGGATCAAGTTGTCGTGGACTTGGCAGTTGTGACACTTTTGGACAAATCGACAGCAGTCCTCCTCCAAGGTCGACCAGTAGTAGCCTTGCAAAATGGACTTCTTGGACAACAAGATCTCATTCATATGTGGGCCGCACACTCCCGCATGGATCTGTAGCATCAAGGTATCGGCCTCCTTCTGGTCTACGCACCTCAACAACATTTGGTTGTAAGACCTTTTGTATAAATGACCAATCCCAAGGACATACTTTGACGCAATTCGTTGCATAGTCTTCCTGACACTGGCAGGGGTATCAGGCGGCAGATTCCCAGTTTGCAAGAAAACCATGACGTCGGGGTACTAGGGAAGCTCTTCTAGTGGATTGGCCTCTTCGATGCTCATGCAGTACATAGGATAGTCCACTTCGGTCACCGACATGTCCACCACGTGATCGTTTGGTATGGACAACCACGACGCCAAAGTTGCCAATGCGTCTGCATATGCATTCCTAACTCTGTTCATGATGGAGAAGGAAATGTCCTCGAATTCTGTCATGAGCTTCAGGAGATATGAGTGGTATGGCACCAGTTTCAAGAGATATGAGTGGTATGGCACCAGCTTCAGGTCTTTTGTCTTCCAACTCCCGTTCACCTAGGATATGATCAGCAACGCGTCACCGTGGACTTGCAGTTCCTGCACACCATGCTCTAATGCAGCCTGTAGGCCAAGAATGCATGCTTCATATTCCACTTCATTATTGGTGCACTGGAACGACAGTTTCTTTGAAAACAGGATGAGCTGTCTGTGGGGGGTCGCCAGCACTGCCCCGATACCTTGGCCTCTCTTGTTTACTTCTCCATCAAAGTATAGGCGTTACCGCTTCTGGTCATCTGACTCTTTGGGTCCCGAATTATCTATGGCGAATAATATGTCTTCATCGGGAAACTAGGTCTGCAGAGGCTGATACTCTGGCAAAGGCAAGTCAGCCAAGTGATCCACTAGGGCCTGCCCTTTCACTGATTTTTGCGTCACAAAGGTGATGTCATATTGGGATAACAAAACCTGTCACTTGACGCATCTGCCTACAAGTGCTGGTTTCTGGAGCAAGTACTTCATCGGGTCATGTCGGCATAACAGCAAAACTGGATATGCCATCATATAGTGCCGCAAGCGTTGGGTGGCCCAGACAAAGGATAAGCAAACCTTTTCTATGGTGGTATACTTGGCTTCACAATCATTGAACTTCTTGCTCAGGTAGTACACCGCCCTTTCCTTTCAGCCCATCTCATTGTGTTGACCCAATACAATGCTCATGGAGTGCTGTGTAACTGATAAGTAGAGTAGGAATGACTATCCCGACGTCGAGGGGACCAGGATTGGTGGCCTGGCTAGCAGTTGTTTGATCTTATCGAAGGAGGCTTGGCACTCCGCACTCCAGGTAATCTGAGCATTTTTCCTCAGGAGCTTAAAAATTAGCTCACATATGGGAGTGAGTTGGGCGATGAATCGGCTGATGTATTGTAGGCGCTCGAGAAAACCTCGGACCTCTCTCTCTGTGGCTGGAGGTGGCATATCAATGATGGCTCTGGCTTTATTAGGGTCGACCTTTATCCCCCTTTGGTTGACTATATACCTTAAGAGCTTTCTTGATGTGATGCCAAACACACATTTGCTGGGATTCAATCGAAGCTTAAACTTCCGCAGGTGGTCAAATAGCTTTCTCAAGCAGGTGAGATGGTCGTCGGACTCTTTGGATTTGGCAATCATATCGTCTACGTACACCTCAATGTCCTGGTGCATGAGGTCATGAAAAAGTGTTGTCATTGCTCTTTGGTACGTTTCTTGAGTCCGAACAACATTACTCTGTAGCAAAAGGCCCCTCAAGGGGTGATGAATGATATCTTCTCTATTTCCTCTTCTGCCATTCTGATCTGATTGTAGCCTGAGAAGCTGTCCATAAATGATAACATTTTGTGCCCCGCAATGTTGTCCACCAGTACATTGATGTGAGGTAGTGGAAAATCATCTTTCGGGCTCGCTTTGTTAAGGTCACTATAGTCAATGCACATGTGAACCTGTCCGTCCTTTATTAGCACTGGAACCACATTGGCCAACCATTCTGGGTAGAGGACAACCTTTAGGAATTTGACTTGGTGTTGTTTCATCATTTCCTCTTTTAATTTGAGAAGCCACTGCGGGCGCCATCTTCTGAGTTGCTGCTTGACTGGCTTGACATCCAACCTCAACAGAAGAGTGTGCACTACTATCTCAACATCTAGTCCGACCATATCATTATAACTCTAGGCAAAAACATCACTATACTCCTTCAGAAATATGATAAAATCTGCTCTTGCCTGTGGTGACAATCTGGCACTAATGCAGACCTCCTTAACATTGATTGGTGTGCCGATGCTCACCACCTCCGTGTCCTCCTCGACGTGCAAATTTGGTCCTTCTGGATTGTCGTCGTGTGGATGGAATTCTGGCGCATCTTTTGAATCATCGACACTTGTGTCGTCCTCCTCCCCGTATGCTATCAACTCTAATAACACCTCCTCTTGGAATATCGAGTCGGTGACATCAAAAGATAGGATTTACTCCGACTCCTGCCCCTGTTTACGCTTCAGGAGGGTCACGCTGACTTTGGTATTCTTCTAACTGCACTGCGCATACCCTGATCCTGCGCTCTTTTGCTCTGCTGTGGTGTTCTTCTCCCTCCGTTACAGCATTTCTAATTTTTTTGTTTTTTTGTATTTTTTCTGATTCTTTTGGGTTTTCTGTACTATTTACAATAACCTTCCCCCAATGGTCGTCTAGCTGGTGACTGCCCTGGGGGCTGCTCTGTGGGCTCTCTGAGGAGCCTACCTCAAGGTCTTTTTTTTTGCCCCTCGCCTATCTGAAGGTGAGGCTTATGCTGCACATACTACCGAGACTCGCCTCCCGGCTGCTCGGAGATCATCTCCTCTAGTCTAGTCTTGACTGTTCTGCCCTCCTCCATGATTTCTAGAGGACCCTAGTGATTCTGGGGTGGGGTGAGTTCTAGCTCTGATGCTACTGTCTTCCCTTTCCTTTTCTTGTCTTCTTCGGCTGCATCTTCTGCCAAGACTGCCAGTTGTTTCTGGAATAGCACTTCTAGGTCATTGAGCACTGTGTCTACACGGGCCTTGACGGTTGCACACTCCTCCTTGTCCGAGGCGAAGTTGACATAATATGCATAGGATTCCGACTACACTAGAGATCTGGGGTTAGGGAGGGCCTAGATGTTATTGTTGTTGTACTGCTGCACTTGGGCTGCTGCTACTGTGACTGAAGCTGACTGTGACTGTGGTACTGCTGTGACGGAAACTGGCTGTGACGGTGATTGACTACGGCTTTACTGCTGCTACGACTATGACTGGTTGTGACTGTGCTGTTGCTGTGGTTGTGATACTACTGCTGCTGTGACAGACTGTGGACTGTGGTTGTGATACTACTGCTGCCGTGACTGACTGCGGCTGTGATACTGCTGCTGTTGTGACTGACTGTGGTTGTGATAATGCTGATGCTGGGACTGACTGTGGTTGTGATACTACTGCTACTGTAAGTGATTGAAGCTGTGATACTACTGCTACAATGATTGACTGTGGTTGTGATACTACTGCTGCTGGGGGTAGCAAAGCTAGATAAGGGGATGTTGGGACTGTTGCCTGTCGCTACTCTGTTCTGCCTACGGGGTTTGGCTCAACTGTGCTTAAAGTATCTTCATCTGTGTAGTAGTCCTCGATGCAGACCCACTCGAGGTCCTCTGTTGAACTCTGCTGTTGCTGCACTGCAATGACTGGGGATGGATTCCTGTTCGGCTCCATAACACTTGCACTGACGAAGTTAGTTAAGTCCTGAGGGACAAACAACCTTCGATGCTTACGCACGCTTCCCCGTGGTCCTTGGTATCCAAGTCCTTCGCGATCTCTTCTTTCCTCCACCTCGACAGGCTCTACGATCCCTTGACCGTATCGCCCAAGCTATGCTCCCTTCTCGTATCCCCATCGGTGACAAAGGTTCTCAACCATCAACTGAGGGTGGCTATGAACAGACAAGAAGCTAACACGCTCGAATTATGGAAAAAAATTGATTGGTTCGAAGCGATTAACACGATAAAGTACATCCGATGGCTTGAGATCAAAGTGGACAGTCAGCAGATCGACCGAAGAGACTGCGTCAACCCCGTCCCTCTCAAAGTTTTCTGCCATGACAACAACAATGTCATCGCCATAGCAGAACTTGATCATACGGTGCAAGGTTGACGGGATGACTTTATGCTTGTGCAGCCAAGGGTGCCCAAGTAGGAGATTGAAAGTAGGTTCGAGATCAACAATGTAGAACTCGATGTCGAATTGAGCCGGACCGACAGTCAGAGGAATGACCAAAACCCCTAACGCGTCGTGGTGTGTGTTGTCAAAAGACGTCATCCCCTTGACAGCTGGCGTGATGTCCTCAGCTTTGAATCCAATTTTACTTGCGGTGCGCCGTTATCAACCAATGTCAAAGGGATTCGGAACTACACGATGACAAACAACGTTGGCTGTGATTGGTCCCTGTAGACACCCCGATTTTGAAGTCACTTGGCAGCAGGCTACTCCAGTTGATGCTCTGGTTGCAACCACCAAAATCCTAGCCCACTTAGGCCCGCACAAGCCCATCCTAGCCCATTAGGCCCGCGCAAGCCCATTAAGCCAAATTAGACCCACATTGGCCCACTCTGACCCAATTAGACTTAAAACTAAACAAATTAAGTTAAATCCACTTAAAAGCTAATTAATCAAACAAATAATACCCTAATCAAGTAAAATTCATTTAAATCCAATTAAAATCCAATAAAACCCTAAAACCCACTTAATCAA
>JAMKQA010011666.1:0-10671 GCA_024699735.1 Posidonia australis
CTCCCAAATTCAAAGCACGTTGCTTTCTTTAACAAAGCAAAAGGAAAAAACCCAATCGAACGTGGACTTTTACTGCATCAAAACCCAAAAAAAAAAAAGAACGAAATTTTTGACTCCCATACTCAAGCATATACCTCTGAAAGTTCCACCGGCTCCCGCGTACGCGTCAGCCTCTCCGCGGAACACGCCACCGCCTCAGCCACTCGTTGCCGGCGGTATTTGCGGGACCACCATTGCCAGAGCGCATTCGACGCGTGGAGCTTGTCAAGCGGACGGACGCAACGGAGAAATGTGTGGGTCCTACAGGTTGAGGAAGGGGAAGTTTTGTCCTTGAGTCGTCTCATCGCCGAGAGAGAGAGAGACGTTACACATGGCAGGGCACGTATATGTGCGGCGCGGAGAAGATGCAATCCCACCGTTGCATGTACGCGTACGTCGTACAGGAGTATATACGAACGACGGCCACCTTAGATACATACGACGGTTCAAGCAGAGTGGTGCACAGCACTAGAATGAAATACGAATCACCCCACCCACCTCGACATATGAAATCATTTAAGTAGAACTTGCCAGAATGGTCCCATACCAAAATTATCTAAAGAGGTAATAATATAGAGTAGCTGAAGTTGTGCGATCTCTCATTGTCCTAAGAACAGTAAAAACAGAAACACTCTTGTTAGCTGGAAACCATATTGATGGACCACGGTCACATGTTGTTCTCGGTATACATCGAAACGACCAGTTTCCAGACTAGTTCCCTTCTTTCGTGTCCTCCCCCGGGGGTGCTTAATTTTTCAACCTCGTCAGCATCATCTCATCGTCTTTTCCCTCCTCCTCCTAATTTTTCTCACCCATCTCCCTTTAGTCGTCGTCCTCCTCTTCCTCACCTCCTCCCTTACCACCCTCCTCGACCACAACAATGTGACACTAATCTGATCATGTCACGTTATAACAATCCTTCTTTTCCTCAATCTCATTGGCACCACCCAATCGTCTTTGTCCTCCACGTCATCCTTTTCCTCCTTCCCCTTACCACTCTCCTCAACCTGTCCTCCTCCTCCGCTTCTACGTCAACAATGCAGCACTAATCTGACGACACCGACACTACAACAACTAAAGGAATTACACCATGCCAAGGTTCTCACCCCCCTCTCTCTCTCTCTCTCTCTTTCTCTCCCTATGTGTGTGTGCACCATTATTTTTGTTTGGTTATTTTGTTACATCTAAATAGAGTCTTGTTAAGTTATGTAACGTCTGAGTTCCGTAAATGCGTGAACATTATTATAAATAGATAAAAGAAAAGAATTAAATATTATTATTTATTACATCAAAAATTCTATTACATAACTTAGAACTTAAATCGTCATTACAAAATTGGAATCAACCCAATGTTGGAAAGAATCACAATAAAATTGGAATGTTAAACCAATGTTTCACAAAGAAATAGAAGATATATCGAGACTCTGGATTATTATCAATTACAGTTGACAATCATATTTCCTGAAACTAGCTGTCTAGCACAGGTGGCCAGCAGTAACTGCGACCCTGTCTAGACTTCGAACACGGGAGTAATTGGGGAGGAAATAATACTCATCCCAATAAGTTACCAACTATTGAAGGGCTAAAGAAGAAAACGACAATCACATCTGCTGACGTCCACGGGAAACGAGTAGAAGACTGGAAGATCGAGACTCTGAATTATTGTAGGTACGTACTAGACTGAAACGCAAGTTGACGACCGATCCAACGGAACAGTGCAGCAAAAGCCGAAATCGTCGTGTGTTTGGGCACGGCATTTGCATGAACAGCTCTTGGAAATCTCATACAGCACAAACCAGAGATCTAAAACAAGCACCCCATTGCCGACAGTGATCTGAAGCGTATCACATCCAAGGCAAGCACGGTCGAGTTCCTACTTGTGGATGGGTAGGTGTGGGAGATCGTCAGCTATCAGGCATGAAACACGTGCATGCATGGGTCATGCATCACCGATCCATCTTCATGTGGCTTTTAATTGTCATGAAACAACATTTATTTCATTCATACAATGGTTCATTGTCACAGTGGCTGGAAGAACTTTAAACTCGTCACAGATCTTAGGTTCGAATCTTAGGACATGCATAAAAAAAATTCACCTTCTATCTATCTAAACCGTTAACAAAAAAAAAAAACATTTATTTCATTCATACATGTTCAGTTGTTGTTTTTTTTGTAAAGATTCTAAGCAAAACATGTGTTATTTCCAATCAACTATATACTATCTACTTAAGAGAGAGAAAATATAGTGTCAACTCTTCAAGTTACAATTGATCATCAATTCATTTTCCTCTTTTTCTTTTGTTTTTTCTACAATTTAATTAATTTTTTGATTTGTTTTTTACTATTTAACTTTTCAAATTTAGATTTCCTTCTTCAGCTGCTCCAACTGTTTGGAAGCATAAATTTTTTTTAGCTCAAACTACTACCCTTCTTATGCTTCTTCTTCTTCTTCTTCTAACAACACCTTCTCCCCTCCTCCTCCTTCGTTGACAGCAACATCGCTCGTAGTTCTCTCCTTGATTGAGTATCTCGCACATTCCTCCTCTTCCTGAAGAAAAGCACAATACCCCAAGCGTAAGGTTCTTTTTCTTCCGTTATTCTTCCTTCCCATTACTTGCAGCACCTCCTTCTTCATCGACAATGATGCTGCTCGTAGTTCTCACCCTGGTCGAGCACCTTGCGCAATCCCAGATACAGACATTGCTCATAGATATCCCCTTGGTTGAGCACCTTGCCCACTCCGGAAGAAAAGTACATTACCAAGGTTCTTCTTCCTCCACCCTTCCTATCTCGTCTATTCTTTCTTTTCCCAAAGAAAAGCACAATAGTCCATGCATATAAGGTTCTTCTTCCTCCACTCTTCCTTCCTGCCACTCCCAGCACATCATTCACCACAATTGATGGTGACGTTGCTCGTAGCTCTCCCCTTGCTCGAGCTCTCCCTCTGACGTTGTGCAATCGAGTGCCTCAGTGATCCCATTGTTTGGTGGAGTCTAACCTTCCAGTAAACCCTATGGTTTGGTTAAGTCCAATCTTCTAGCGATCTTATCTTTTTGTAGAATCTAACCTTTCGACGACCTCTATTGCTCGATCTCCGACGTCCCAGTGATCTAAAATTAACTTATAATTCATACATATTATATTCTCTATATTTATTGATTAATGTATATAAATAATGCTATTCAAGGTGTTTTGTATAAATTTTGAAAGAACCTAGGAACTTAGAAAGAATTTAGAAAAAGGAGGTAAAAAGAATAAATGTACTAGAAAAAAAGAATTTTGCATGAAAAAAATTGTGGAGCTACATTGAAAACTCAAATTCACATTTTCCATGTGTGTCAATACTTGGATAAATACCAGTTAATGAACGAAACAAATCAGATGAAATCTCGACTGATGTGAACACCTCTCAGGCACCCGATTGCGTAAAGAGTGCCTCCTAGATGTTCGTGGAGGATATTTTTGACCAAATCTTTGGTTGTTATGATATTTAGTCGAAAATGTCTCATATTTGAAATTAGAATTCAAATGTTGAAATCGGATTTGTCTTTGATGTAAGGAAGCTAGTATAAGTCTACAAAAGAACTCATGTTGTAGATCTTGTAAGATTCCCTTTATGTTTCTGTGACCGTGCCCTGGCCGGGGGCGATCCGACGCGGGGTCACCCCAGAAGGAGGAGGCCACAGCTATGTCAAAATAGCAAAAGCGCGAGATGGGATGAAAATGGAAAGAAAAAGGGAGTCGCCACCTAGTCTTTTAAGAGAAAGACGAGGAAAATCACAAACAAATCACAAAAAGTGAATGAATTAGATGCAAACATGAAGACTAGATGTCTACTAACCAGAGGATGGGTAAGAATTCCTATTACGCACGGGAGAAGGTGTTAGGCACCCCCGTACGCTCAAGAAACTCGGTCTTTCTAATCTAATTTGCTTGCTAGAGGCTAAGTGAATGCTTGCTATGCCTAGATCGTGTGTTAATCATGCTGATAAGAATGCCAAGACAAGACTGGATGGATGTACGAGAGGGTACACGAAAGCAGCAAAGAAATCCACTCCTCGTGTAAAGATGAAATCACGAAATATGACACAACAACGAAAATCACATGAAATGACGAGGTTTTTGGTGAGAAGGGCTCGGAAAATCATACAGGTCACAAGAATGTTAAAAATGCAACTGATTCAAGTTGTTAGAATCAAAGAAAACATTGTAGAAATCAAGGTGGGAAAACTGCAACGAAGTTCACATAAAATAGGCAAATTGTGAGATGAGAAGAAAATCACATAAAATGATGATGTTTTTGTAAAGAATAGTCTAGAAATCCATATTGAGGTCAAAAATATGGAAGGTGGGATCAACCCGAGTCATCAGAATCATAGAAAAGGTTGTGAAAATAAAAAAGAGAAACTAATCTGTGGTGGGACCAATGTCGGCCTTTAGGCCTGTTAATATACGCCCTCGGGCGATGAAATCCAAATCAAATCGAAAAATATGAAAATATGGAATGAAGATAGCTAAATCAAATATCAAACAAAGAAATCCAAAGACAGATAGGAGAAAAATCCACGGAAGAATGCATGAAATGCAGACTTATTCAAAAGGGAGGGATCGATGTGCAAATATAGCGAAAACTATGTAAAATGCATGGAAATGTACCTAAATGGGTAAAGATGCTAAAAAATGATTTGGGCAAAGATTATGTATGACTTGGTGCAATAACTAACATGCATGTGCATGAATTGATGACATTGGGGTAATTTGGTCATTTCAGTGGTCAAATACGATAAATATATATATGGAGATGATGCATGGTCTAAGGTATGCCAAAATGTATGAAAAATGTCAGGAAAAAGGAAACAACATGCAAAAGAAAAGGTCTTGAAACAATAAAACAATGTAAAAACATTAAAGGACAAGTATAGGGACCAGAACGCAAAATTCACAAAAAAGATGAAAACTTGGATTAAAATTCATTTAGAAACTCCTGCCCTAGTATATAGATGATGGATCAAGGGAAAATGTGACAATGGGATGTGACAATTGTACTTAGATAATTCCCTGAATACTCAGGGTCTAATGTGCAAAATTCACAGAAAGGGAAAGTGCATGGTTAAAAACGTGTTTAAAAAGTCTTATCTTGATGTTAGGATGTAAAATTTAAAGAAAATGTGGCTATGTAACGTGACATGTGTGAAAATTACACTTTTGGTAATTTCTTAAAAACCTAGGGTCTACTATGCAAAATTCCCACATAAGGTGCAAATCTGACAAAAATGTGAAATCAAATATTAAGTTATGTTGCAAACAGGGTTTTTTGATGAAATCTTTGCTCAAGTGATGAATTTACATGTACATATGATCAATAAATGGGAAACATATTAAAATGTGATTTAAAATGCAATAAAAACTATCATTAATAATTTAAGAAAGTTTCAAGGACCTAGATGTAAATTTTCTTGTCTAAAAAACATTATAGATTGAATTTAGGGACTGATTTGCAAAATTTCAAGACCAAAATGTGATAAAACTTATGATTTTTACATGATCTATGAGATTATGGATAACTTTAATGTTTGAAATGCAAATTGTACAAAGGAAACTCTTTTCAAAGGACTCTAGGGGCAAAATGCAAAAGCTCATGTCTAAAATGCAAAGAAAACATGATCTCAGGGGTTTAAATGTGATAAAACATGCATCAATAGGACTGAAAATGCAATTAAAAGTTAAATAGGACAAAATGTGCAATATTCACAATACAATTTTAAAATAAGAAAACTCAGGGGTCACGAAATAAATGTTCAGGACTCATTTGCAAAGAAAACATGAATACAGGGGTCTAACTGTGAAGATACAAAAATATATGGAACTAAAAATGAAATTACCATTTAAACAGGAGAAAACATGCAATATTTACATAAATAATAAAGAAATGAAACTTATTTAAATCTTCAGGGACTTAAACAAAAATATACAGGACCTGAATGTAATAAAAAAGGACCTAAAAGTAATAAAAAATGACCTAGATGTAAGAAAGGACCTAGATTTAAGAAAAAAGGACCTGAAAGAAATTCTAGGGACCTATATGTAATGATAATCAGGACCTATGTGTAATTATAGAAAACTAAAAAAAAACTTTCCTAAATCTATGTGTTTCGAAGATCGTCGGCGATCTCGCTCCGACGGGCTTCCGACGGCGACACAGCGACAGGAAGGTGGTGGCGGTGGTCGGAGGAGCTTGAGGGCTTCACGGCGAGCACCTCCGGGGATGTGGGTTGGATTAGGGAGGCTTGAGAGGCCTCCCCCAACTCAGGCTTCGGCGAGCGGCCATCGACGTCCAAGAAGACGACTGCGGAGGAGTCTGGAGGTGGTATGGTGGCTGGAATGATGCGGCGATCACCGGAGGACCTCCGGGGCGGCACAACGAGGCTACGGGAAGTTGTGGGTGAGGTTGGAATGTCACGGACTCTGGCAAGGTACCCTGTCGACGTCGGGGGAGAGGTTGCAGCGGCGAAGGAGCACGGGAAAATGTTGGGGAAGCTCCCGGGGTCGGCGGCGGCGCTCCTGGGCGTTGCGGGAGGGGCTGGAATGGTGTGGGTCGCTCTGCCCATCTCCGGCTCCGACGATGGGTGTTGCGGCGACGGCGGCGGTGGCTCTGACCACCGGAGGCCAGAGGGTCCCTTCCCAATTGAAGGGGACTCTGAGAGGAAGAAGAGGAAGGAGGAGGAAGAGAGGGGAAGGCCCGTGGGGCCTCCTCTACACCAAGAGGCGTGAGGCGTTGTCGATGGTGGTGAACCCACCACTGGAGACAGAGAGGGGGCGATACAGAAAGGTGGGGACTCCGGAGAAGCATGACTAGAGGACTAGAATGTGCCAGGCAAGACTAAAGAGAATAACTCAAAAAAAAAAGAGAGGAGGATTACCTCGAGGGGTGTCCTAGCTGTCTTCGGCGATGCCTGACGGCGACGCTCTGGATCGACGGCTTTGGCTGCGTTGGTTCAAGGGCCCTAGTGGGCTGCGAGAGGGTGGAATGGGGTGACCTGAAGGTGGGGAATTGCGTGATTCTCTGAGGCTCGAAAGGGAATGATCCCAGGCTCTCACTCCTCTGCTCTCCAGCGCTTCCTCCGCTTCTCCCTTCTACTCTCCGTTCCGTCCTTCCTCTTGGTGGTTTCTTTGGGCTTTTAAGAGGTGGAAGGAGCGGTTAAGGGATCGTGGGTAGTGGTTGTAGTTGGCCAGAACGTGGGGAAAGCAGTTGGGGAAGGAAGGATGAGGTGATCGTCGCGGGAGGAAGAAGGCACTATTCCCTCTTTTTTTTGTTTCTTAAGTTTTCAATCACATGTGGTTTAGGCCAAACAGCCCTGGTTTTGGGCCTTTAGTTTCGTTTTTGTTTTTAGTTTGATTTTGGTTTTAGGTTTTTAGGGTTTTGATTTTTTGGGTTTTAGGTTTTGATTTTGTTTATGATTTTGATTTTGCGATTTCGATTTTGTGATTTTGAAGTTTAATTGTTTTTTAAATCAGTTTTTTTTAAGGGTTTGAGTTTAATTTAGTGATTTTAAGTTAAGGTCTTTTGCATTTGATTAAGTGATTTAGGATTTTTAGGATTTTAATCATTTTAGGGTTTTTGTGATTAGGATTTTCAGGATTTTAATTATTTTAGGGGTTTTTAGGGTTTTGGATTTTAATTAGGTTTTTTGTGTTTTAATTGGAATTTTGAATTTTAATTTAGGGTTTTTATATTTTACTCATGGTTTTTAGTTTAATTAGGGTTTTTTGGATTTTAATTAAAGTTTTGGGTTTAAATTAGGGTTTTTGGATTTTAATTAAAGTTTTGGGTTTAAATTAGGTTTTTATGGATTTTAATTACAGTTTTGGGTTTAAATTAGGTTTTTTTTGGATTTTAATTAAAGTTTTGGGTTTAAATTAGTGTTTTTTAACTTAATTAAGCGACTTTAGGGTTTTTTTAGGATTTTTTGAGTTTAATTTAGGTTTTCCCTGAAATTAAATGGATTAAAGTGGTTTAAAATGGATTTTATTTGATTTTGACTTTAATTAAGGTTTTCACATGATTAATTAGAATTTTTAGTGGATTTAAGTGGATTTTGTTTAATTTTGGTTTTAATTAGGGTTTTACATAATTAATTAAGGTTTTAAGTGGATTTAGGTGAATTTTGTTCAATTTTGGTTTTAATTAGGGTTTTACTTGATTAATTAGGGTTTTAAATGGATTTAGGTTGATTTAGGTAGATTTTGGTTTTAATTAATGGTTTTTGCTTGGATTAAGTTAGAGTGGGCTTGTGTGGGCTTAGTGGGCTTGAGGGATTAGGGTTTTGATGGAGTTAGGTTTTAGAGGCGGTGGTTGCAACCAGAGCATCTTCTAGAGGAGCCTGCTACTAAGTGACTGCAAAGTGTCTACAGTTTCGCTCTAGATTTGACGTGGAAACCCGAGATCTGATGTGAAGTTGAGGTCGTGGGTTCACTGGCTCACCGAATCAACGACTGGATGTCGTTTGGTGACTTCTTAGTGCTATGTAAGATCCTTTCCTTTATAAATAAATAAGAAAAAAAGAGGATATGGATTAGATTAGGTGAAGTAAATAAATAGCTGTAGACACCCCGATTTTGAGGTGACTCATTGATAAGACTCCAGATGTTGCTTTGGATGTGACTGACCCTTGAACCAACCCTAAACCCATAGCAAGCCCGCAGTCCAACTAGAACTCCAAATAGGTAGGGGAGAGCACTTAGCTAGCACACCTCCCTAGCACACCTAGCTAGCACACTTACCTAGCACACATAGCAGGCGCACATCCCAGGCGCATATACCCGACGCACATCCCACGCGCACAGTCATTTCGCAGGCTGCGGGCTGCTGGCTTTCCACCTCCCATGGCTGTTACCTCTAGCAACGAATATGCCATGGAATCTTCCAGGCTTTTCGTTTACGAGGCTCCCTGCATTCCCATAAGTTACCCATGAGAAAATCCTATATAAGGACACCCATAGGCAACCATTAGAGGAGGTTAGAAACTTTGAGTTCTGCAATTCTGTTCTGAGCAAGTATCCTGCACGAACTATACCCTCCTTCTAGTTGTTTATATTCGTTTTCTGGAGCATTCCCTTGCGTCCCAAAGCACCCTTGGTCCTTCCAGAGCAACAAGGATCTCTTTATCGCTGATATTTCAAGAAGGAACATCTTGAGAGGTAAGCTTTCTCCCTCTTCTTTCTCCTTTAAATCTCATTTCAGAAATATGATAAAGCATGCTCGAAATCTTACATATGGATTGATTTATCCATGTTTTTTGTGAGGTTTTATGATAAATATGTTTGCTTTCCTTGCGAGATGATCTCCATGCAAGTTTATACCTCTGTTTATGAACATATACACTGTTATTTCTAGCATAAAATCTGCATGAGTTATCTTCTTTTTACTGTTTCCTTGCACAGCTCTTTGCCACGCACTCATGTTCTTTACACATAGAGATATGCCTGATATATCATTTATATGTGTTCTGGTTAGATTTACCCATATCATGTTTATTCCAAGGCATTTTGCATGTTTTCATACATTAACCCATCATTTCATTTTAGTCTTAAATGCATGATTTACATAATGACTCTTCATCCTATGCATCCCCATCGTGTTTTGAGCTTTTTATAATGGCATGAACCCATCTGCACTAGCATGCATCTCCTATCTTGTCGCTGGGGTAGATTCTGGATCAGATTGCAGTCTGATCCAGAGTCTCTGGGGTGCACCACTCAGGCGCACCTGTCCAGCGCACCACTCTGGTGCACCAGACTGGTCAGAGAGCGGAGCACTCGCATTAGCATCTTTATTTGCATGGCTTTATCGAAGGTTTTGAGCTGGTTTCCTTCCTGGCTGATTCTCTAATATGTTAAGATTTCATTTACTGGTTTTCAGCTTTGATCAGATCATTTTTTCAATCGTTTTCTCCATCTTGTTATTCAGCCCTTGCTAGAATCTGGTAGGCTGGTTGCACTTTACTCCTACGTGGAGAGCCTTGTGCATCAGTCCATGATCCAGTAGCATGGTTGGATCACGTATCCTTCATTTTGCATAAAATAGGTGGGGCTTGTGTGAGGCTATTGGCCCTTGAGCATGAGGATCATAGATATTGCATTTGCATTTCTTTCATTTTAAAGACATGATTTCTGAGTTTTACAGAATGATTTCATGCTGCATGCTTTTCTAGAATGCATTCGCTGGTGTTCTGACCTTGCATAGTTTTCTGTTTTTCCCCTCAGCACATTTTCCTGGCCCACATAGACGCACATAGATGGCGCACCTAACAGGCGCAGTGGCCTGTTTTCAGTAGCACATAGTAGGTTTTTTTTAATGTTTTGGCATGCTTTTTCGACTCGATTCGCTCCTGTATTTTCTTTGGCTTTATTCCCTGATGCATTAGGAAGGCACCGATTTGTTTTCAATTATTCTTCATGCATTTTTGTTTGCATTAGGCATATAGCAAGGCAAGGATGATAAATCGCTCAAGATATTAGATCTTTGATCTTATTGTGCAATATTATTGCATCAACACTTGACCCGACATACGAGCGATATTTCTGAGCATTAGGACACACCCTTACACATCATGCACCCATACTTTAGACACC